>BCLC01000003.1:1149893-1373394 GCA_001600855.1 Saitozyma sp. JCM 24511 | reverse complement strand
TTGCAGGCGAGGGTCCGCAGCTTTGAGCTATAAGGCTTTCATACCACCGTAGAACTCCGTAGACCAGACAGACACGTTATGCACCCCCTAACCCCCTAACCCTCGGCGGTTCAATACCATTCAAGCGTGAATGTACAAGTACTGTACTCGTACAGCGCCTCAGTCACCGGCCGTGTCATGCCTCAACAAACCGGCTGCTCTGCAGCACGCTCAAATACTGTGTGTCCACGGAGGTGCTGCGCGTGGCGTGTTTCGCGCTGATCCTTTGATGCCTACGTATGTACGGGTTACTTGTCTGACGTCGCATCATGTCAGCAAATGAGGGCTAGAGGGACGGCAAGCCACGGGGTTAGCGTTCTATTTCTCCATGCACAGGAGCAGTGGGAGCGGCAAGTAATTCCGCATCTCAATTGGAGATCGTCAATTACCCGGTACTGGTCAAGGGCATCGGTCTGTGAATTCGGACCTTACCAGCGCATGTAGGTTCCTTCTTCACAGTGACACGTCCGGTAGGATATCGGACGCGGAGAGATGGATTTTTCGAGGCGCCGAGGCCAGCAGCTGGTTATTAAGTAACGGAGAGGTCCGGTGAGTAGCGCGATGAGGACGTAACCGTAAACCTCAATCAAGGGGCTGAGAGTTACGAGCGGTCGACCACCGCGCCTTGACACCAGAAGGCGTAGGACGTCTACTACCCGCACTTTCCTCCTGATCACCCCCAACGTGTACCCGCATGAGGACCGTGTGGCGGCGAATCTATGCGGTGCACTTTACAGCCTACAGAGCAGCTCGAGCAGGTCGAGATCGATGCATTCCCCACCGCTTTCCCATTGACTCGCCGCTCTTTAGACACCGTTCACGCTCCGGCGTTAGAATGTAATGCTCCGAATATTAGGCCCATAATGGGTGTTAAGCGTGATAAAAGAGCTCCCAGGAAGTCTCGGTGCTATTTCGGCAATATCTAGCGGCACGCCACTGCTGCAATGTATCCTCCGCTCATCCTCGTGCTGCTCGCCTCCCTCGACGCCATCGCGGACACGCACCTCCTCATCTCCTCCAAAATCTCCTCCATTTACCTTCACCTCTCGCGGGCCCCAGTCCTAATCTGACATCCCGGTCGATCGACAATGTTGGATAAGCCCCGAATGTGGAGTATCAATGAGAGTCAATGGACTGCACGAATGTAAGACTTCGCCGGGATGAGTAGCTAGATCAAGGCGCGAATATTGGTGTCGTGTAAGGGGACGGAGCACATAAGGTACGGAGGTGTCCGTATCCACTGTATCATTCAACCGGGTCGGGGACGCCGGGCGGATGACGCGATTCGTACCTAAAGATTGACTACTGAACTTACCTTCCGCGAGCACCTCGATATCTGCAACCAGCGGGTGATGCTTTGCTCCTGCTTCCGATCGAACAACGATATCCCAGCGTCATTGGCCGCTCACGATGAAGCCCAGGTCCTTCAAAGGAGCTCTTGAAATGGCGCAACGGCTCCAACCATTTCAAGATCGGGTCAGACCCTCCCGATCCTACCCCACACTAACTGCTCTTCATCTTCCAGTCCTGCACTCGACCCGCCGCGTCTTTGTGCCCTCGCGGCCCACCTCGGCCAACCCACGATCTGCAGTCGGGACTCCAGAGAACGCTCCAAAGAACGTTAGGCATGATTCGGTTCCATCCAGTCAAGAAAACATTGTTGGATTCCGGTCACTCTATCGCCAGTGGTCCCACCGCCCCTGGTTCCATGCAGCACTGACCGCCCTCGTTGGTCTGGGCATAGCTTTTGGGGCGGGGGTGGGATATCTACAATGGTACAAGGGCCACATCCTACGTCGGGTGAGCGGAGATGTTTTCCCATGACAAGATTCCTCTATTGCGAAGTTTGCTGATCGGATACTCAGATAGAACGAGCATTTGACCCGGGCTATGTGAGTTGAGGACCATCCAGCAATCTGTCCCCTCTGACCCATGTCAGGACCCGGCTTTGGAGCTCTCTACCATAAATGCTCCTCCCAGCGCATGTATCGGCCGGCATGAGCAGCCCCTTATTGACAGCATTTTTCGCGGAGAACATCCGGGGGGGTATTACCTCATCGTCGGTCCACAGGGTACAGGGAAAGGGACGATGATTCTGGAGTGAGCGCCGGTTCGTTAGTGTCTCTTTTCGTTCTACTTACTGAGCAGTGCAATGCGTAAGATCTCCGCCGAAGGCGCATCGGTCTGCGAAGGTAACTCCCGTCCTTTCGTTGGACAGGTTGCTGAACCAGGTAGCGCACCCGGACCTCGAGGTATTCCGACTACGCCTTGGCAAGGCCCTCGATTTTGACTACTACGAGGACTGGCAGGGCTCGCTGTTCTCCCGCGCGGAACCTAGAACTGGTGGCCCGGCTCTGGACGTCGAGCGGGCGATGAACAAGTTGCAGAAGGTCGCGCTGAGGTACACCAAAAAGCATGGGCGACCACTCGTGATCGTCTTCAACAGTAAGCTTCGTCCGCGAAAGGCCTTACGACAAAGGCAACTAAAAAGCGTAGATGTTCATTTGTTCACGAACACGCCAGAGGGTCACGCTCTGCTACACCAGCTGCAGCAGAGGGCTGAGACCTGGGCCCAACGCGTGAGCACTGGCCACAATTGCATGAGCGAAACGCTTGCCACCGGTGTTTGACCCTTGGTTCCACCACCCTGCTGACATGATCCAGGGCATCGTGACCATGATCTTCTCCGCGGACGACTTCTGTAGGTACACGAAAGGTTGGCGGACCACGCTGAGTACTTGTCAGGGTGCTTGGATGTGCTGAGGAAGAATGCCTCTCGCATGCGCGTCATCTCGACCAAAGACCTGTCAGCCGCCCAGTCCCTGCAGACTCTCTGGCACCTGCGACAACAGAATTTGACCAAACTCCATCCAAGCACCCATTGCGACGATTTGCAAGTTGAGGACACGGGCATATTGAGGCGATGTTACGAACTCGTTGGGGGCCGCCCGAGCTACCTGGCCATAGTAGCCAGCGCCCCAGACATGCTGGACGAGGCGGAAAGGATGGTGGAGACGGAGAAGGCATGGTTGCTTTCCAAGTCCGTTGCTCCCTGCATGGTGGTCCTTTCTGATCAACCTTTCAGGATTGGCCTAATACCGGCGCATGATGACGCGGTAATGGAGGAGCAGAAGTGAGCGTTCCACGTATACCTTGAGGCTGTACTAAGAGGGATCGTCAGATGGTCCAGGTAAGACATTTCGTCTCCCATTCCTCTCTGAGTTTGCCAGCTGTTCGTGGTTCCTTCTACGCTATTTGGCTCGTGAGGCATCGACTCGCTCGTCCGTACATCTGGCAGGTGAAGGCGGCCAACATGAGGACGTCGAGGGACTGGTGATCCGCGCCGAAGAGGACATCATTGTCCCGAAAGTATCGTATGATGAAGCGAGACGAATTTTGACACGCGCCGACTTCATTGACCTTCTAAACCATCTCCACGTGAGTAGGCGGTTGCGTCTGAATAGATCAATTAATCACTTACTCGTGCTCTCGTAGGTGATAACTGTTGACGTAAGCTGTTGTAGATCGCCTATCCAGATGGTTTGCCTGACGCAGCACAGGCACAATACTGCATACGCCTACACTCGGTCCTCCTCTTGCGGGCGGTGCAGAGGGTGGTTGAAGAGAAAGGCTTCGACGTGATGCTCGACCAGACGCGCGACCGCATCAACGAGATCGAGGGCCTGCACCGCCAGAGCGAGTCGACGGTGAAGGGGTTTCCGGGCGAGCTGAAGGGGTTTCCGGGCGAGCTTCGTTAACCACGAGGAGGGCGATGGGGAGGGAACCGATCTGAAGGCTTAGGGGATGCATAGCGCGTCTGTCTGGTCTACGGAGTTCTACGGTGGTATGAAAGCCTTATAGCTCAAAGCTGCGGACCCTCGCCTGCAAAAGGCAAAGGCTCAGGGGGTGCATAACGTGTCTGTCTGGGCTACGGAAGTTCTACGGTTGTATGAAAGCCTTATAGCTCAAAGCTGCGGACCCTCGCCTGCAAAAGGCAAAGGCTCAACCGTTTGAGCATCAGGTTGTATGTCCCACGTGTCATTACCCGTTTCCAAGAGGCGAAGACCTTGGTGGTGCTACCGTTCATCATGCCGCCCAGGGAGAGAACAATGGGGTGGACGGGGAGGTTGCTGGTTGGGCGGTGCCGGACCCTGTTGTCGGCCACAGAGTCGAGGTACTTGTTGACCAGCCGAGATGGGTTGGTGTCCTGATTTGGGAGCTTTGTGGCAAGCGCGTCCTTGTTTACCCCAGAGACGACTGTGAGATCGTACTCGGCATTGGCTAGCACCGTGGTCTGAGACCCGAGCAAAGAGAATACTTGGATGTCATTGCATCTGCTGGTCTGGTGGCCGAGGGGTTCAGGTCGGACCCGTGTACCAGGGGTCGAGGCAAGGGCCTGTCCCATGATGTGCTTGGCTCCTTCGTGTCAGGCCACCCTCCTGAATTTCCTCTGGAGGCAGACCTCGGGATGACCGAAGAAGTTTGTTTCCCCGCAGTTAGCACAGTGCGCCTCTCGCTCCCCGGCTAGGGTACGTAGCTGGAGGGCAGCGGCCACCTCAAAGTCGGTGAGGCGGAGACCTTAGGTGGACTACGGCACTTGCAGCGCTCCCTCAAGTCAGACGACCTGGTTCACCTATGGGACAAACTCGACATTACCTTGCGAGAAGCCGTGGCCAGGATCCGAGGCCTCCCTCGCCCTACAGACCAGCTAGATGCCGCTGACATCTCCCTCCCATTCAGGATGGGTGGTTTAGGCATCCTGTCCTACAAGACGGTAGCACCTCATGCCTATGCCGCAGCATCCGAGGCGGCCGACACCACCCTCGCCCCCATCCTCACCCCCGGAACCCTCCCAGCCAGCACCCAACTCATCACCCAACACCAACGCTGCCAGGAGATCTTCACGGGGACCAGGGAGACACTGCTGGGGTCGCTTAACCCAGAACAKGCCAAGGCGGTTGTCGAGGCATCGTCCAAGCTGGGTAGGGTATGGCTAACCACGATACCATTCCAGCCCTCCCTCCGCCTCACCGACTTTGAGGTTGCGGCAGCCCTCCAGCTACGTACCCTAGCCGGCGAGCGAGAGGCCCACTGCACCAACTGTGGGGAAGCAAACTTCTTTGGTCACCCCGAAGTCTGCCTCCAGAGGAGGTTCAGGAGGGTAGCCCGACACGAAGGAGCCAAGCACATCATGGGACAGGCCCTTGCCTCGACCCCAGGTACCCGAGTCCGACTGGAACCCCTCGGCCACCAGACCAGCAGACGCAACGACATCCAGGTATTCTCTCTGCTGGGGTCTCAGGCCACGGGGCTAGCCAATGCCGAGTACGACCTCACAGTCGTCTCCCTGGCAAACAAAGAGGCCCGCACCACAAAGCTCCCGAATCTGGACACCGACCCGTCCCGGCTGGCCAACAAGTACCTCGACTCTGTCGCCGATCACAAGATCCGCCACCGCCCAACCAGCAACCTCCCCTTCCACCCCATCGTCCTCTCCCTGGGCGGCATGATGAACGGGAGCACCACCAAGGTCTTTGCCTCTTGGAAACGGGTAATGACGCGCGGGACATACAACCTGATGCTCAAACGGTTGAGCCTTTGCCTTTTGCAGGCGAGGGTTCGCAGCTTTGAGCTATAAGGCTTTCATACCACCGTAGAACTCCGTAGACCAGACAGACACGCTATGCACCCCCTAACCCTCTATGCAGTCCGGTGCTCATTCGCTCGGGGTACGCCGGATTCTTGACCTTCTTCGAGCCGGTCAACGGCATTGCAGTAGCTTCAGGGCGCCCGACATCGTTCCAGACGCGCTGGAGCGTGCAGCACTTCCTACCGGGTCGGAAGTGGAGAAACGGACAATAGAAGACGTTGCCGAGCGGCTCGCTGTGTGGTATGTCTACCCCATATGGTACTGCGCACTGGGCTTCGTGCGGAGGGCACGGAGAGCAACAGGGAAGATCGTCCTCTTGACAATGTCTTCCCCCTGAGAGGACTGGACACTCTCGAGTAGACACAGGGGCTTGAAGATGTCCGAGCGAGAGACCGAGGCGGGATGGTGAGGAAACTCGACTCCGCGACGTAGGGAGGCTCCTCGACGGAGGTAGGACTCTCGACGAAGGGGGGGGGGGGGGGGGGGGGGGGGGGGGGGGGGGGGGGGGGGGGGGGGGGGGGGGGGGGGGGCTGCTCGGCGGAAGGAGTCTTCTCGACGTAGAGAGGCTTCTCGACAGCGGGACGCTCCTTCACGGAAGGAGACTTCTCGCCGTAGGGATTCTTGTTTGAGGGCCGTATCGTCGGTGAGCGACAGCAGGAATCTTTACTCAGATGTCGCGTCTTGTGTGGAATTAAACTAATGACTTCCGTGAATTCGTCTTGCGTATGGTGGAACGGCAAGAAGTCGCCGTTGATGCGAAAGCGGGAATATTTGATAGGCCTTGCGGGGCGGGTCGATCAGGTCCAGCAGTAAGGGGAAAGGCGATGGGACTCGGGATGATCGGCTGACGCGAAACCAGGTGCAATAGCAGGAAGTGGACGACCTGGACCTTGAGGCTATAGCTAATGGCTATTGCTGTCGTCGTACTGTGGCCTCAAGGTAAAGTCACGAGATGTGACAAGAGTCGCAATCTAATGAAGGAGATGGGGACTGGGAGTGATACGAGTTGCCGGATAGGCATGAAGCGGGACAGGCATGGATCGAGGTGAGGGTGATGTCGCCACGAGGCATGCATCGATCCAGACGTGTGCCCTACGCAACAATGTTAGCCAGCTGTGTGTTTGGCGAGATGCTGCTTGATCCAAAAGGACGATGCGGGGTGCGGAAAATGTCTGACATGGCCTCGTCGGGCGCTCCCAGCGGGCAGCGCACCCCTCTTCAGCTACCCAGAATCCCTCCCATTCCTGCTCCTGGTCCTCCCGCACCCCGCTGGGTCTGCTGTGTCCATGAATTCATCCGCTCCATCGAGTCCATCGAGGCGGCCCAAAGGAAGATGTCATCTGCATAGACTCCGCGGATCGTTCGGTTTATCGGTCCTCGTCCTTCCAGCGGGACAGTGGAAGGACATCAGGGAGAGCTGGGTGGTACCGAGAGGATGAAGGGGCGAGGGGGGGGGATGCAGATATGTGAAGATGGAAAGGATGAATGATGTGCAAGTACAAACGAGAAAGAGAGATGGCGCGAGTTGAATACTTGAGTGGCACATCGAGCCCCGGTGCTGGGACAGTTGCTACAGTACGCTCGCTGCAGGTCAGATCTTTCCATCTCTAGACCTGTTCACAGTCTTCTTTCTGATGGTACCCGCGTAAACTTCCAACAGGTTTAGCCTCTTGAAAAAGGCTTTGAATGATTCGGGGACCAGTGTCTCCGGCCGGAGCCGGTCTGTCCCGTAGCGCTCGGCGGTGTAACATGACACTGTTAAATCTGGCGCACTGCGCCCCTACGTCCACATTGGCTATAGATCAGAGTCACCTCTCCATCCGCTCCGTCGTGAGTTGAACCGCCCCAAAACCGCCCAGCGGATATACGTCTGTGCTTGGCGTACCAAATAGCCCCAGCCACCTCTGAACCCCGCCTCACGCGTACCACTTCGAACCCGTTGTCAGGCGTGATACAGCGACAGCTTGTACGAACCCCCACAAAACTCGGCACCTGGCGCAATGAGCTCTGTCCGTTCCCATGCTCACTCACTGTTTCCCCCGCATGTCGAAGAACACTGGCTGTCGGGCAACGCGCCGCCTGCGGACACACCGCCGCCGCAGTAACACTGGATACTGTATTCTGTGACGTACCATGTCGATCCTTGAGACTGGCACGTCGCCCGACATTGCGCCGAAGTCATGGTCGCATTGTTGTAGGTATACCCGCCGAGTACCCTGGTTGTCGAATCGATCCAGCAGCCGACGTAGTTGACTGAGTATCCAGACGGCGGCTGAGCCCCGGCACCCGACGTGTCGTATATGTCGACGTTTGTTGACGAACAGCATGGCTGCAGCGGATCGCCCTCGCAGTTGAGATTGCACGTTGCGTTGGCCTGGATCGCGCCGTAGGTAGCGGTGAACCCTCTAACCCTAGGCCCCGTAGATCAGACAGACACGCTATGCACCACCTAATCCCCAGGGATATAAAGGCTAGACCAGGCGACCGCTAGAGACCCTTGAGAACTCCTGATTGTTGTCTCCCGTAGTTCGAGTACTTCAGTCTAGATTTCCCAGCGTAGCATAGTTTGATCTATCCATGGCCTATCTTGGCTTTGTCGCTACTTCGACCAACCTTGTCCTAGCTACCCTACGGGTCCTTAGGACATTCGAGCCCCGCCACGACTCGTTTCATGTCGACAAGACCCGCCGAGCCGAGCCGCTCCTGGGAGTTGGACTATACGGGTTTCTTGTTGGTCGACGTAGCTCCCTGACATCGGCATAGACGTTGGATTATTGTCGGATCAGCTGCTACCTTGAATCGTGTGTACAATTAATTACTCGTACGAGGTACAATAAATCCGGAAATGGTTACAGTATTGCCAGTAGCACCGCTGGCGGGAGTTCGCTAGTCGGGCGGCAGAGTCACTTGATCTGCGTGTTCATCTCCCATGGCTCTCATTGTTGGAGATACGCCATGAGATGACCGTCCTATCCCTGTATCTTAACACGCTGCCCCCACGCTATGGGCTCTTTCTTGAACTCGGCCACGTGGGTTCATCTGGGTGGCAGGGGTGCTGCCCAACTACCCAGGGCGTCTACTGTGCGAGTTTAACTTGCCTTCTTGTGCCTGATGATTGATCGCCATTCGATGCATTCGATGCACGCTGCTCCAGCTACCGACGCTGGGTTTCCCATTCGACGCCATGGCCAGACCCAATACCGTGAGAATGGGCAACCAGAGTTCCCGCTCAGGYGGACCGGGCCAGCGATCCACCGCCACGGCCACCTGCCGGCCGCGGCGGTGTGCCTTTCCCACACTCTGATCTTGACGAAACCTATCCTCTGCCATTGCACGTTGTGTCCAGGATGGCTTCTCCCTTGGGAACAATGCAGGACCATGTCCTGGCGACTAAGATCCGGCCGGCGCTCGTAAACTCACCCTTCTTCCATCCTGGCCCATCTTTCTGACCCTCTCGGCGATCTTCAGGTCCTTATCCCCCGTCGAGTCGAGGATCCAGACACATCTCCCATTATGCGGTTAGTTGAAGCCGTACCCGCCAACGACCCTATCCCTGMGCACTACTTTCCCCTCGTTGCCGGCCATCAGGACGAGTCCGCCGCCTATGCCGCGTACAAAAGCTACAACGCCCTGATCGACCACCGCGCGGCACAGTACGGTGACAAGCCCTTCCTCGTCGAAGCCTCCGTTGCCTCGACAGGTGCCTCCGAGCGCATATACACCTTYAGYGAAACGCGGCGGGTGGTGCTTGCCCTGGCAAAGCAGTATGCAGTACGATTCCCCCCCAGGAAGAACGGGGAGGAGGAGAAGGTCGTCGGGTTTCTGGCGAAAAGCGGTGTGGACTTTGTCATGAACGACTTTGCCCTCATGCGGCTGTAAGGCCATATGCTGGAGGGTCAAGCTGACGACCTCAGCGGCTGGACGCCGTTCTATATYCAGACGACATGCTCGCCCAGCGCCATCGCCTCGATGCTCCGATCCGCAGGCGCCGAAGCTGTAATCTTCAGCCCCGACCTTCACGAGCTCGCCGAAGCTTCGATATCCGCGCTTTCCCTGTCGTACGGTATCAGCATCGAGGCCAAGAAATGGATCGACGTTCCTTCTCCCTCTGAGATACCAGTCGTAGATGATCCTGTTGAGACTGAGCTCAGCTACGACGATCAGCAYGTCTCCATTGCCGGTATCCTCCACTCGTCCGGCTCGACGGGCCACCCGAAACCAATCCCGTCCACCCACCGGGCGGCCATCAACCAGGTCCAGCGCGCCTTTCTCGATGACGTACTGATCACCACACCTCTTGCCCACATATTTGCCCGCTTCGCCTTGCTCAATGCACTAGCGGCTGCGTCGCGAGCYATCCTCCTCCGTCCCACAGTGCAGCCGACCGGAGCSGTTTTSATGCGCGTGCTCGCTGCCCACCCCRAAGTGAGGGTGTATACTGTCCCCGCCCTYATCGTCATGATAGCCAATGAGCCAGGCGGCATCGAYGCCCTCGCCCAGCTCCCTGGGCTGGGTTTCTCGGGCGGACCGCTTCCGCCAGACGTCGGCCACCGACTGGTTGAAGTCGGCACGCAGCTTTATTCCATCATTGGTTCCACTGAGGTTGGGAGGCTCATGATCAGCAAGCTCCCCTCCGATCTGGACTGGGAATGGCTCGACGTCGAGTCGCTCGTCGATTCCCGGTACGTCGAGTTTGAGCTGTACGACGGCGCGCTGCACCATATGATCGTCCGCCCTGGCTACCCTTCCCTCAGCAAGGCGAATCGCCCGGACGGCGCTTATGAGTCGGGCGACCTGTTAGTTCCGCACCAGTCACGAGCTGGGCTGTGGAAGTACATTGGCCGTGTCGACGATATGATCGTGCATTCGACGGSCCTGAAGACGARCCCRGTTCCCATGGAGAAGCAGCTGGAGGCCGGTGGGCTCATCAAGGAGGCGATGGTCGTTGGCAACGGTAAACAATGCGCGGGCCTACTTGTCATACTTTCAGACAACTCGCCTCGTGATGCCCTGCAAAAGATGCTCGCGCTCCTGGACCAGGTCAACGCATGTGCCCCGTCCCATTCGCGCATAGTCCCCGAGCTCGTCAAGATCTTGCCAAGGGGTTCGGCCTTTGAACATACCGTCAAGCGCACCCTTCGCCGCCGGTATACAGTCGACAAGTACGCCGGGGAGATTGAAGCGATGTACGGCCAGTATGACGAGCCTGCTGTTGGCTCCCAAGCAGTGCTCCAGTCACGAAAGGAGGCAGTGGGTATACTCGAAGAAGTCCTCGACGAGGTGTTTCCCAGAGTTCAAGGTCAGCAGATGGACGCCGACTTCTTCGATCTTGGCATGAACTCGCTCAACGCTACTCGCCTCAGCAATGCCCTTCAACGCCGGCTGGCGTGCCGACCTCCAATCAAAGCGACCGTCGTGTTTGAGCATCCGACCAAGGATCTCCTTGCCTCCTTCCTTTGGACCCGGTGTGCGGGAGGTGGACGACCAGCAGAGGACGACGAGGTTGACATGGCGCTGCATATGCTCAAGTCGGCAAAAGACAGCCTCAAGAGGGGCGAAGAAGACGCGAGAGCTGTCGACGGGGACACCGTCTTGTTGACCGGTGCGACGGGTGCACTCGGCACGCACACTCTGGTCCAGCTGCTCAGATTGCCTCACGCCCCCAGCGTTTTCTGTCTTGTCCGCGCCATCTCTGACAAAGAGGCGGAATATCGTGTGGACGCTTCCCTCGCCCAAAGGCGGCTTCCAAGGCTCGTGGAACTGAGACGAATTGGCGCCAGGATCACCTGCCTCTGCACGATCGGGGAGATTCTGGATCACGATATCTTCGCCGTCCTTCACGTGGGCTGGCCCGTCAACTTTAACTACTCGCTCCGCTCATTCACCGCGCCCATCCAAGCCACTGTCGACCTCCTCAATGCCTTTCCGTCCGCGCGCCACCTTCTCATTTCGTCCGTCTCAGCGGTATCTGCCACTTCGCGCAGCCCCATTCCAGAAATCGTCAGTACCGATGTGCTCACTGCCGAACCCATGGGATACAGTCGTTCCAAATGGATCACCGAGCAGCTATTCTCGTTCGCGGCGGACAAGGGGTGGAGCACGGGAATTGCCCGGGCCGGGCAGATTGTCGGCGACACCGCCCACGGCGTGTGGAATGGAGATGAGGCATGTTCCCTCATCCTTCGCTCGTTCAGAACGTTGAAGGTCCTCCCCAACAGGGACGTCGCAGGGAGCATCATTAGCTGGCTCCCAGTTGATCACGCGGCTTGGGCCATCTCCCGCCTGGCCCGTCTTATCTCCAACGAGAAGCGCTGTGATGTCTGGAATCTCGCGGCGCGTCCCCAGCCCTACTCGTCCGTTTTGGCATGGATCGCCAAGGACGACTCGCTCCCGGCCTGCGAAGTGGTTGAGTACCATACCTGGATCTCTGTCCTTCAGAAGTCAATCGAGAATCAGGACGACGAACCGGCTGCAAAGCTCCTAGGCTTCTTCACCTCGAGAAACTCAGCCGCGGGACATGATGGCTTGCGCCTGTCTACCAAGAAGCTCAGGAAGACTCTAGTCCGAACCCTGCACGCCGAGGGGATGGACGATACGGTAGGCGAAGTCGAACGGAGGTTGAGTGGCATGGACCAAGGCCTCCTGAAAAGGGTCTTTGATACGTGGAGGGAGGACGGTCTATTTTGACGCAGTCGCTCATCAACGACTTTCATGAACGCTACGAGTGTATATTTTGTACGCAGTGGCAACTCCCCCAACACCATCTCCTCCTCCGTTGCTTCTCATCCTCCTCCCGCCACTTCCACTGGACTGTACTCCGATGTCGGTTTGTGAGATGCATTGCTCACGGTGATGTTCAGGTATCACGTCTGAGTAAGAGTACTGCAGGAGGCCCGGGATGGGACAAGGCCAAACAGGCGCTGCTCCTCCAAGGTCGATGATTTCTCCCACGCCGACAGTCGCCCAAGGCCATCGGCGCCCAATATGTCGGACCAAACCATCATTGGGTGAGTATCGGTAAAGTCTTGGCTGTGACGCCGATGTCTCCTGGTCGTCCCGCTGCCCCGAGGCCGATTGCTGATTGTCAGTCGAATTGCCACTTCCCCCCGTCTGATTCGCCCGTCTTCGTGCTGCACTGCCAGCTGTCGGAGGGCTACGACAACGCGATATGGTGTTCGGTATCATACTTAATCCGAGAATGCACACTACGCGAGGCCACTTTGTGATCGTCTTACACGCGTCACTCCATCGCACGAACGGGAACAAGTGGTCGCCACGCTTTTCCACCCGTACCCTGTTCCGGGATAACAAGGAGACCCTAGATGATGTTCGTTCAATGCAAATTGAGTTTCACCTACGCAGTCCCGCAGCTTGATCCCCCCGGCCCGAGCCGTGAGCTTACGCTCACTGTATGGGAACGGTAACTGTATCGGGACCTTGAACAGGAACAGCGTCATTGTCAAAGTGGGCACTGTATTCACGTGTCACGTTCTAGCCTTCCGAGGGTTCCGCACACGCGCAATTCGGTGCGAAGCCTCTTGTCGGGACTAATCTTTGTTCTTCACTACTCTGCCGGCTGTACGCTTCGCTGTCCCGGGGTTGTTGCCCATGGCAAACACGCCATCGGATGCTTTCTTCTGCTGTAGTGCCTCCCAAGTCTAGCCGAGCTTGCCGCGGCCGAGTGCGAGGTTGATCGATGAGGATGAGCATGTATGTGCTTGGCTCGTTCTGGCGGATCCCACATTGCCCCGTGTAGAGAGATACACGCAGACGAATTGGATTCGACATGTTCACCTCTGGACCTGCTCCCCACTCGCTGCACCGTCACATGGTACCGAAGCTCCCAACGTACGTCTGTGCCCAAACTCATCATCCCTGCCTCCATCGTCGCTGTGCGTCAGTGGCTTGAAGGCAGCTCCAAATGGAGAACAGACCTTCCGTGAGAGAGGGACATCGCGGTCGGAGCGGATGTCTGCGACGGCTTAGCTCTGTAGGTTGGCACAAATATTGAAAAGCCTAACGGGCACAAACTGAAACTTGCAGAAATTCAGCACTTCAACGACGCAGCTTCTCAATTACGGCCGTGCCACACTTGAAAGCGCATGCGGGGATATGTCTAATTGAGGCCCGTCCTGCCGCATCCAGGAGCATCGACTGTCGAGAGGGGTGGTGAGCCCAAGTAGAAAGCAGGCTTGATCATTACCTGAAAGATCTCCATCAACAAGGATCAGTCCTCAGACTGGGTCGGGATCCTCAAGACAGACAAGCCCACCTTCACTGTTCTCGCAAGGACCTTTAAAAACGCGGAACCCAGTCGATCAATGGGTCAGGTCGTGGACTGATACCGCGCTGTATAGGCAATGATGATTCATCAGATACATGGCTCATACAGATCCTCCCGACGAGCGAACTAGCATTTTTTTACCATGCGGTCATCGATGCGCCTCAGTCACATTCCTTCGTCAAATTCATTGCCACACGTTGTTGGTGCCCCTGCCGGGCGCCCATCACTGGTCTTCACCGCAAAGACCCCACAGCTGCTCCTCAAACTTGATCTCCGCAAAAGTGCCCCATACACTGGGCAGTCCCGCAAGATCTCACGACTCTTCGTAGGCCTCAATCTTGGTGGAGGCGAACTTTCGCGCGGAAACACCGCGCTCGAAGAGAATGTCTGTCACAAGGCGATCAGCTCGGGCCTGCTGACGTCGAGCACCGACGGTGCCAACTCACCTAGCTCGCGGAAAGACCTTCCCTTGCACTCGGGGAGCCTGAAGAAGACCCAGAGCGAGACAAGAAGGCCGCTTCCGGCCCAAAAGAATCCCGTGTAACCGCCCCAGTTCCAGGCGGTAGGGTTTAGCTGGTAGCTCAACAGGACTCCAATCGGAATGCCGAGCTAACCGATGTCAGCGGGCTTCATGGTTCACTGGAGAAAGTTAACGCACAATGTTGTAAGCGTTCCTCGCGAGACCAACGGTGAGGCCACGGAGTCGGGTCGAGGAGCTACGAAGCGGGTCAGCATGATTTGTTAACGTCGCCAGCGTAGACGGGCTCACACTTCGCCGACGATGCAGTAGGCCAATGGCCCCACAGACAGGTCGAAGAGGAGCACCCAGATGAGCATGAGCACGGCTTGTGCCCACTTTGCCCCGGATGACGTTCGGGCGGGGATTGTGAGAATGCCGAGAAGCACAAGGCTGCAGTTTGTCAGAGGATGACCGCCAATGAGAGTCAAGGGGCTCACAGCGCAGTCAGGCCGAACGAACCCCAGACCATCATCGTCCTCCTGCCGAAGCGATTCATGATGAACCAGGAGAGAATGGTTCCGACGAAACCCATGGCGACGGATCCGAGGTTGAAAGAGAAGGAGTCGGAGGCGCTGACGCCGGCTTGTTGGAGGAAGTAGACGAATTGGCCAGCAAATCCGAGCCTGTGGGAGGAATGTCAGCTGAGGTACAATCATTGGCGATCACTCTAGCTTACCCGCAAAGAGTCTGTGATGCCCATGCGACACACGCAATCTCAGTCCTCCTCAGGTCGCTCCCTTTGAAACAGTCCCAGTAGGTAGCCCCGGCGGAGACTGCCATTTCGTGCTCGTTCGTGCGGACCATCATGGCCACGGCGTCCTTGGGGTCAACCTTTGAGCCCTTCTTTTGGATCCTGGCGACAGACTTGGCTGCCTCTTCGAGCCGGCCGGCACGGACAAGGAACCAGGGGGACTCGGGGGCAAAGTGGATGAGGATGATCAAAGGGATCGGCCACACCCATTGGACAGCGAACGGGATGCGGTACGCCCACTCGTCGGTTCGGTCGGCCATTGCCTTGAGAACGCCAGCGGCGAGGAACTGCCCGATGATCCAGCAGAGATTGACATAGGTCTAGGAGCAGGGTCAGCTCCTCTCGGTGGACGCCTTGGCGGAGACTCACAGTGAGGTAGCCACGGAGAGCGACGGGCGTGATTTCACTGGCATACGAGACGACGCTGGCCTGGAAAGTGCCCCTGAAAGGAGTCAGTCGCCGCGTTACCAGACACAAGCTCATCTCACCATGCCCATCCACAGAGGTGATAACCGATGGCGAGCATGACCTAAGGCGGGTCAGTAATGCGACCACTAGACGTCGAGTCACTCACGATGTTTTGGGCGAAGAAAACGATGAAGATGAAGCAAAACATGGCGACCAGGCCGACCTGGATAACCCTGCGGTAGCCGTATCTCTGCTGGAACCAGGCAGCGGCAAAGATGGCGCTGGGACTCGTGAGCCAACGCAGGCAGGGCACCGTTGTCGACTTACAGGATGGACCCGACACCGGAGCATTGTCCGAGGCCAGATTGCCAGGCCGGAGTGAGTTGATAGCCAACTTCCTCGTTGACATACTCGCCAAACCTCTCTCGGAAGGCTGGGATGCCGACAAAGTTGCCCTGCGCGGTCAGTCGGGTCTTTCAGAGCTCTGCGCACGCCACTCACTGGCAGAGCGGTGTCATAACCCTCCATGATAATGCAGAGGGAGATGGCGAAGCTCCAGAAAACCGCCGCGGGATAGTCCCTGATGGCTTCCTTGAAGGTCATCTGCTGCTCGGCAGACTCTGCGGCGATGGCGCCCTCCCTGTCGGTGAGGTACTTGGTGGCGTTGTCATCGTAGCCGTGCTCGAGTTGCGAAGGGCTGTTAAACTTCTCGTCCAAGTCCGGGTCGCGTACGGGCGTGTCCCGAGCGGGCGTGATCTCTGTCATTCTGGGTAGTGTAGTACTTGCGGCGGTGTTTGTTTCGAGGGGGTGAGGCGGGCTCTTGTTGTTGCAGCACAGACGCAGATCTGCAGATCCCAATTATATAGCTGACAGGTGCCCATCGCGGAGGTGGTTGGGGCGCCGATCCGCCACAACTGCCCCGAGGCCACGTGGGAAATTCCCGTTCGGACGCGCCGAACTTGGGCCGACGACCCAGCAACCGCCGATGCAAATGCCAACAATCTCGAGCAAAACAGTGCACGAACGGGAATCTCGGAGGGATCGAACGGGAATTTCTGGTGAGCATTATTGCATGCTCTGGTCACATGTCGGCGATGAGAGCGTTGTTGGTGGTGTCGACGTCTTGAACTGCCGACCGGACCTTTCAAGACTACTCCTCCATCGATCCTCCACCTAGCCGTCCGGCCGAGGATGCTCCTCGGCGCACCCACGCGCGCGAAATTCCCGTTCTACCCTCCACAGTGCACCGAGCATTTGACAACGGGCCCCAGTGGAGGTACTCCACGATTGTCTCGAGACGGAACCTCGCCGAAGAGATGTACATTCTGTGCGAGTCAGCGAAATGGTTGGCGATCAGGATCGGCCGGGAGTAGCCCTGACTTAGGGGATGCCGACGGCGCACAGCTGACCCATAGCCTTGGTCGCCGCGCCCCAAGTGAATGTCAAAGACTGCCAGCTCCTCTCTCCTCGAGGGATTTGTCGTTGGCTCGCCCTGCCATGCCTTGTCACGTGCACGGACAGAGCTGCGTTGCGACGCCCTGGCCGCCCTGGACAACTATGCTTACGTTACGCTGGACCTTGCCGCAATGCCAACCTGTCACATCACTGTACCCAAATGCAAATCTCGTCCGGAATACTGATCTGTATCACTATGGTCTAACCGCCCACCGCGTCAACCGCCAGCCTACGTCGCCATGATAGCCACGATCCGGAAGTGATGCGCATCAGGATCTGTCGGATGCGACGTCGTCTCGGCGATCTCACATGTCACACTGCCGGCGGGTCAGCAGAAGTAGCAGTGTCGCACCGCCGTCAGACTCACAAGTGGTCCCCGGCGTAAAGCTTCTCGTCGATATACTCAACGCTGCAGGCCGCGGTCAGCGTCGGTCTGCTGGGGGAATAGGCCTACTCACACAGGCACGTTGATCTCGAGGTCCCAGTGGCCGCGGAGGGTTTTTGCGCCCTTCTCGTTGTCGTCGACCCAGCACTTCGCATCCCCGAGATGGTAGTGTTGGCTCCGGAAGTAGTACACCGCGACTCTGAGGGTCCGTCAGCACTGACCCCGTCGCAAGCGGTAACGAGCGTCACCCACCTCCCCTCGTTCGCCTTGATGTCCACCCTGATCCTCGCTCCGACCTTGTCAGACACCCAGTAGTGCTTCTCCTTGTTCCAGACGAACTCTGTCCAGCCCTCACTGCTTTGGGGCCGCATCGGGTTGACCGGGTCGTTCGAGTCGGCACAGAACAGATCGGGTTGTGGCAGGTAGAGCAGGCTGTTAGGGTCGGTCGGATCGGGCTGAGTGGGGTCGTTGACTTCGCTGAGTGGGGTGAACAGTCCGACCGGAGGAACAGAGAACGGGCTGGTGGGGACGACGAATCGGCGGGACTCGCTCAGGAGTAAAGGCAGGAGAGCCTCATCAAAGGTCTCGTCCCAGCCTTGGGGTGCAGACGAGGGGTCGTCGATGAAGAGGGTGTCCATGGGGAAGGGGATGTCGATGAACGACGAGAAGGGCTCGGTGGTGGCGAGGGTGCCCGGACGGGTGGTGGACTCGGGGACGCCATGAATGGCGAGGAGGCACAGCTCGGTGTCAAAGTACGAGATGAGGAGATCGGCGAGGATTCGCTGAAGCTATCATCGAGGCACCAACGCCACAGAGATAGACCTACATGTCCTCTGGCAACTGGGTGAACACGGTCGAGCTGGTAGAACGATCTGGCGGTGGAGTAGGGGTAGCGCAGGAAGTGGTTGAACATGAGCCTCTTGAGCCTGTGACGGAATTCAGCGGGGCCAATACCCGCGGACCCGGCGAGGTCCCGCAAACACTTACGAGATGTAAGGCACATCGTAGTAGTGAGCAATGGGCAGGTGGACTATCACAGAGTCACCATAGCCGTAATCCTTGGCAACAAGCGGCGCCCATGCGCCGAGGATGACTACGGCTGGTTCGTGGTCGAGCTCGAGGAGGACGCGAAGGAGCTGGTCGAAGAATTGCTGGTAGGCCTTCTCACTGCGCATACCATTTTCAGCCGCGGGGCGCTGGGAGTTGGCTCAGCATACGCCGAACTCACGGCTGATCGTTCACGTCAAAGTCGAGAATGATCAGGTCCGAATCGTGCGCTATGTGGTGTGTCTGAAAGTACGCGTCAGCCTGGAATGTTGTCGAGGAAAACCCTCCACGTACCCCGCAGAACGAGTGATAGCTGCCCGTGTCAGCCATGACCAAGTTGCACGATGCGCAGCTCACCTCGAATCCGTCCCGCCAACTGCGCCATTGCTCAACTCCACCTTTGACTGCGGGAAAGTCCTTGCGAACCAGTCCGTGACGAGCGTGGTATAACACGCCGCACCAGCTTTGTCGCCCTTGGGGAACTCTTCGGTTCGAGGGTGCACTCCGTGACACGCCGACACTGGAAGTGATTAGCCGGGTTCTATCTGATTTGGCGCGAGGCTGCTCACCACTCCCGCCCAAGACGCCGATCTTGATGTCCTTGCCGGCTTGTGCCTTGGCCAACATCCGCTTCATCCTCGCTCCCGAGCCCTGAACAAGTCTGCTGCGCTCCAATCCCTCGGCGCCATAAACCTCGCACATCCTCTTGCCATCATCTGTCGCCCCGCAGGTGCAGCGTCCGCCACCAGTTCCTTGCACGAGAGCCGAGGCACCGCCGAGTCGACTCGCACCGGCTGCCGCGGATACCCACCCGGGGTTGTCAGAGTAATCATAATGCACCGAGATCTTGGGCAGAGGCGGCAGACCGTCGACTCGGTCGTGCAAAAGCGAGTAGAGCATGATCAGAAGAACCGGCAAAGAGAGTGCCAGTACAAGCTTCCAGCCCCGGCGAAAGACGGGGCCCAGGAGGGGCGATACTGGCCGCTTGGAGCCAGACAGTCGCCGGAATGGAAAGGTCGGAGAAGTCGGCGATGCCCAACCGGGACCACGAGGGTGAGAGTCGACTTCTCCAGGCGGCAGGAGAGGCGTCTCTGAAGGGTTTCGGGAGCGTCCCAATTGTGGCTGGAATGGGTCAATGAATTCCTCCATGGTGGTCGACATTGTTGCGATGGACTTGAAGTTTCAAGAAAGAGACTGATGTCGGGCCTGCGGAAAGGCTACGCTTGTATGTATGTATGTCGCGTCAGTCACCATCGCGCTAGAGCGCACCACGTCGTTCTCGCTCACGGTCAACATGTCGATGCATCGTGCGCTCACAATGTCCCACTTGGAACAAGTTTCCTGCCCTTGCGAATATACTTTGAATGACTTTCAAGGTTGGAGCTGGTGAAATCTTGTTTAAACGCGTTGAGGACAGATCTCCTCGGATGCTCAGACATATCATGCCGTCACGCCGCTTTATCTCTCGCATTTCATTTCAGGATCGGCAGGGGTATCCAGGTCGTATCCGTAGCATGAGGGATGTTCACCGTTCCCTGATAACTCGGACGTTTGCCTGCGCCAGCTTTCGCACCTTTCTCATCAGTATTGAATCCTGATCCGCCTTGACTGTCCGCCGACCGCTACACCCTGATCGGGTACGGGACGCCACAGGCTTGTGGGTGCCTCCAAGCCCCGCGGAGGGCGTCAGCGGCGCTTGGGATGAGCTCTGCAGCCGAGGGTCGCGTTCACGACCGGGGACCGCTGGTTGCATACCCTCACACATGTGCCAGTGCCTGGTACCGTTCGACGGCCACAGAAATTGGAGAGAACAGTGGTGCCACACCGCAATTGTGGTCAGGGGCGGAAAAGACGGTTTAGCGCGGGGTCAATGGGATGATTCGTGTCAGCGGACGATCGGAGAAGTTGGTTCAATGCCCTGAAACGGGGTCAGGAATCGGTTCGATTGATAATTGTTCCCCGTTGAGCTTGACTATGAGTGCAGCGTAATGGGAAGGCGAAGACAGCTGGAAGCGGAGGCCTGACGCGGCATGTGGTTGATCCCGCAAACAGACTTACAGACGCGATCGACCATTGAGGTTCCCGTGGGGGGCGTGATCTGGGCCTGCAGGGTGATACGAGGTGAAACAGTCATGTAAGCGCGGAGACCTGTATCAGGATTCGCGTCGCCCCCGCGAATGCGCCGAGCAAGTAGTAGCTCGGCCAGCTTCGTGGAGTGAAACCGCGCTGAGACGGTGGGTTGGACTCCAACATGCACGATGCGATGCGCCGACCTTGTTGTGGAGCCCTGGTGCCCACGCCATGGACATGCATGGTCTCAGCTGGCTCGGCGACATGGAAGCCATCTCGGTGTTTCCCGGCCTCGTCACCACACGTACTTTGAACCGCGTGTTCCTTGCCAAGTTATGGCGTGTCTTCCAGCGCGGAATGCCGCGTGTATCGGCCATAACGGCGGCTTGCGTCTTGACCTAGGAGGGGCACGCGATCATCCACCAAACACTGTCGCGGCTGACATCGCCGGAGCTCCTCGCTCAAGCTCGGCCGCGTAGGGCATTCCTTCCGATCTAAACACGTGCATGTCCTCCATCGAATCCGACAGCGGCACATATGTGCCTGTCTAATGCGTCCGCTGTATTCATCTCAACTCGCAACAAGTCTCGTGTGACAACACAACATCGTCTCACCCCGATACCTGTGCCGCACCCTCGCCTCTAGTCCTCCTTCACGTTGTGCACCTCGACCTCGGCGACGCGACCGGTTTGCCTGCCGGTTTTGCGTCGCTCGCCGGCAACGCGGCGGACCTCCTTCTCCAAGTCACAGCAGAGGTACCACATCCAGGAGATCGAGGCCAGGGTGAGGACGAACATGACGAGACACACGGCGAACGGGATGGTGTAGCGCGGGGCGTACTTGCTCCTGAAGATCTGGGCGGTGTAAAGTCCAGTAGAGTTGCCAAACGTGTTGTAGACTCCGTAGGCGAACGCGGCGGAGGCCGAGCCTTTGGTCGACATGGAACGAAGAGGTACGAAGCATGTCTGCTCGATGGCGTAGGGGATGTAGATGAGCTGCGTCCGTTTAGCTCCGGCCCACGGATGATTAGGAGGACTCGCCATGATGAGGACGTAGAGGCCGACGGGACTCTGACAGAAAATGAGGCCAAAGAAGAGACCTAGTCAGGTCAGCTCGAGCCGGAATGCCCACTCACCGATCATGACGACTACCGCGCCCAGCATGAAGGCTGGCTTGGGCACGGCGGTCTGTCGATCGAGGTAGTAGCCGAAGCACACCGATGTGATGATGTAGAGCAAGGCGGGTGGGATTAGTAGAAGGGTGCCTTCGGAGAGTGTCAGCAAAGGAGGGGATCTCAAGACGTGAGACGTACTCGCGCTAACCGACGTCCCGGTGAGACCGAAGCCGGATACGATCGTGGGTAGCCAGAAGCTCATCCCGACTGTGCCGATGCCAAAGAACATCTGCATGAGGCCGAAAGACCCTGTGGCCGATGTCAGCGACCGAAGTCCGGTTCCATAAATGAACACTCACAGACCAAGCCTCCCTTGCAATCCTTTTTGATCGCTGCCCAGTCAAAGTTGCTATCCGTGGAACGCGAGGCGCCTGGAGGGAGGCGCGCGACCATGAAGGCGCCTTCCTCCGGGGTGAGGAATTGTCGGAAGCTTGGAGGCGAGTCCGGCCAGTCGGGAAGGAGGAAGAAGACCGCAATGGAGAGGAGAACGGCGAACAGGCCGCAGATGACGAACGACCATTGCCAGGCAGCCATGCCGCGACCGTCGATGAAAGCTGAGTGGGGCGCTCAGCTGACACTCAATGGTGAAACTCCAGTGGACTCACAAAGACCATAAGTCAGGACAGCGACGATGATGTTGGCAAATTGGGCGAGCTAGCAACATCAGATCGCCGCCAGCATCTGTGACAGTGGACTCACCGTGATCAGGAAGGTGGCCCGGACGGCAAGCTCGTCGGGGCGATACCAGCACGTGAGCCTGTTATAAGCGGGATGGCTCGACGACGCGTACTCACTGATAGAGAATCCCGGGCCAGAGCCCACCCTCGAACAGACCCAAGAGTGCACGACACGCAAACAGGCCACCGGCGTTGCTAACGGCAGGGGTGCAGGCACATGTGATTCCCCAGAGAAGGATGATTCGCGAGAAGTGGAGCTACGCACTTCGTCAGTGACAGTCCCTCAAGCTGACAGCATCAGCCCACAACCCACCCTAGGCGTGGCCCATTTGATGGTGATATTCGACGGAATCTCCGCAAGCATGAAACACGCCGTGTACACGGTGGACGCGTAGGAAAAGTTGTCGGTGCTGATGTTGACCATATTGTAAAAGTTGGTTGGCTTTCCTTTGTTCAGGGTGGGAACGAACTGGCCGCGATCAGCCTTGTCGGTGACGAGGAGAAAGACGTTCTCACCGAGATGACGTTGTTGTCAATGTTCTTGCAGAGATAGCACAGGCTGAGGAGCACGAGCAGCCTGACGTCGGCCTTGCGCTTGAGGTGCTCCGCATCTTCGTAGGTGAACCTTGAACGCAGCTCGGCGGTGTCCCCCTCGACCGCGGCGCCATCCACGGGGACAACGCTGGAATCACTGTAGACGTTCTTCTCATCCTTTGACGGGGAACGGGTAGGCTCAATGGTGGCCATGGCGTCGATTGTTTCTGAGCTGTGGGTCGGAGAGCAGGTCGGATTGAGACGCAGGGTGAGCCCTGCATACAGTATATATGCTCGCCAAAATCTCTTACCGCCGGGACGATGGTATCTGGTGTTTCCCAGTCGGGTTACTGCCAGGCTTTTCTGATTCTCGGGCGTGAAGCCGATGACTGACCGTTGGTTAACCCCATCGGGCAAGTTTGCGACAGAGATAAGAACCCATTTGCAGACGCTCGACGCCTCGGTTCCTGGGTCCGGATTCTGCCTCCTTTTTGGCCGAGGGGTGGTCAGCGGTGCGGTGACCTGGGATATGGGCTCAGAATCACCATCTGGCGTCGGAAAGGGGCAATAGGCTGCTGCAAGTCACCGTTCTTCACCTTCACCTCCACCGGCAAGATACGGGATTAGACATCGAGGCTATAACCTTTGTAGCCAAAGAATGGCAAACCGGTAGTCCGAAAGAGGATATGCCTCATTGCCTGTTCCTGCGCACATCGGATCCTTGGTGTGCTCTTGATAAGTGGCACGCGATGGCAGGAGATGTGACCAGGTCAGTCATCTATCCCACGCTGGCGGAGCCGAGGCTGGAGCGACAACTCGGACTGGGCATCCAGCGAGACTCTTTTCTCTCTGACTGTCTCGGGAAAACCGCTCGTTGACCGCTCCCGACTGGGCGCTTCAAGTCGACAGCTCGACAGGGGGACTCCGAATTGGACACCGAGGCGACTCGGTGTGGTCGACATGGTGCTACCAAGCTATCAACTTGTCAAGTGGGTGTTGTATGGGCGGTGGTGGTACGGTAGTCACCTGGCCGAGGGTGGTCATGCATAACACAACGCATAAACGGCCAGGCTAACAGAACCGATGCCCGACCGGTAACTAACTAGGCACGGCATTATAATTCGCCCGGACACAATCCTAATGGCCCCTAATGGGTTCCGCTAATGTAATAGCGGTCCGATTACCTTTCCGATTACAAAACTCCCCAACCCTCGGTCAGGTACCCCTACGTCAGTGGCGTGCCTGGCCGTGGCCGTCGCCGACGAGCGAGTTGATCCGGTCGACGTCGCTTCCGACATTGTTCTCACATCGCATCATCCCACGTTCATCCCGCGCGGTACGTATATATACATATATATACTCACACGGGGGCTCACTCTTCAGCCATTGTCTTCTCTCTCCTCCCCACCTCAACCACTCACCCGCCATGCCGCCCACCATCGACAGCTCCCTCTCCCCTTTTGGCGCCGCCAGGGCCACCGTCAAGGGCGAGCCCCTCTCCGCCGATGAGCTCCGCAAGACCAACTCGTACATGCAGGCGTCGCTCTACCTCTGCCTCGGCATGCTCTACCTCCGCGACAACCCTTTGCTCAAGGAACCTCTCAAGACCGAGCACCTCAAGGCGAGGCTGCTCGGCCACTGGGGCTCGGATGCCGGACAAGTCTTCACCTACGTCCACTTCAACCGGCTCATCAACAAGTACGGGCTCGACGCGATCTTCATCTCCGGACCAGGTGAGCCAGCCCGCAACTCCTCGCCAGGATCTTCTGACCTCTTCAGGCCACGGCGCTCCCGCCGTCCTCTCCCAGTCCTACCTCGAGGGCGTCTACTCCGAGGTCTACCCCGACGTCACCGAGGACGAGAGCGGCATGCGACGATTCTTCAAGCAGTTCTCCTTCCCCGGAGGCATCGGCTCCCACGCCACTCCCGAGACGCCTGGGTCCCTCCACGAAGGCGGCGAGCTCGGATACTCCATCTCCCACGCCTTTGGCACCGTCTTCGACCACCCCGACCTCATCGCACTCACCATGGTCGGCGACGGGGAAAGTGAGACGGGTCCGCTGGCGACGTCTTGGCACAGCACCAAGTTCCTCAACCCGGTTACCGACGGGGCGGTCCTTCCCGTCCTTCATCTCAACGGGTGAGCCCTCCAACTCGACTCGTTTGACACACAAGCTCACTCCTCTAGGTACAAAATCAACAACCCCACCGTCCTCGCCCGCATCTCTCACGAGGAGCTCGAGGCGCTGTTCATCGGCTACGGCTGGAAGCCATACTTCGTCGAGGGCTCCGACCTCCCCAGCATGCACCAGGCCATGGCGGCGACGCTCGAGCGATGTGTCGAGGAGATCCGTTCCTACCAGAAACAGGCGAGGACCTCCGGCCAGCCGTTCCGCCCCCGCTGGCCCATGATCGTCCTTCGCAGTCCCAAGGGCTGGACCGCGCCGAGAGATGTCAGCGGTCACCACCTCGAGGGCTTCTGGCGCGCGCACCAGATCCCCATTCCCGACGTCGCCACCAACAAGGAGCACCTCGCAGTCCTCGAGTCCTGGATGCGGTCTTACAAGCCCGAGGAGCTCTTCACCAAGAACGGCAAGCTGATCCCTGAACTCAAGACCATCGCCCCGAAGGGCAACGCGAGGATGTCAGCCAACCCAATCACCAATGGCGGGCGAAAGACCTCCCTTCTGCTCCCCGACTTTAGGGACTACGCCCTCTCTGTCAACCCTGGCATCACCTCGGCCGGTAGCATGGGCAACATGGCCGTCTGGCTGCGCGACGTCGTGGCGAAGAACCAGCAGAACTTCCGTCTGTTCGGTCCCGACGAGACCGAGTCCAACAAGCTCGGCGAGGTCTACAAGGCCGGCAAGAAGGTGTGGTTGGGCGACTACCTTCCCGAAGACGAGGACGGAGGCAACCTCGCGTTCGCTGGAAGGGTCATGGAGATGCTCTCCGAGCACACGGTCGAGGGCTGGCTCGAGGGATACGTCCTCTCCGGCCGCCACGGGATGCTCAACAGCTACGAACCCTTCATCCACATCATCGACTCGATGGTCAACCAGCACTGCAAGTGGATCGAGAAGTGTCTCGAAGTCGAGTGGCGCAACAAGGTGTCTTCGCTCAACATCCTGCTCACGGCCACGGTCTGGCGACAGGATCACAACGGTTTCACCCATCAGGACCCTGGCTTCCTCGACGTTGTCGCCAACAAGAGCCCCGAGGTCGTCCGCATCTATCTCCCTCCCGACGGCAACTGCCTTCTCTCGGTCATGGACCACTGCTACAGGAGCGAAAACTACGTCAACGTCGTCGTCGCCGACAAGCAAAATCACCTACAGTACCTCAACATGGACGACGCGATCGCCCACTGCACCAAGGGCGTCGGCATCTGGGAGTGGGCCAGCACCTTCGCCGACGAGGAGCCCGACCTCGTCATGGCCTGCTGCGGCGATGTCGTCACGGCCGAGGCGCTCGCTGCCACCGCATTGCTCCGAGAGCACCTGCCCGAGCTCAAGATCCGCTTTGTCAACGTCGTCGACCTCTTCAAGCTCATCTCCCACATAGATCACCCTCACGGCCTCACCGACAAGGCTTACAAGGCCATCTTCACCGACGACAAGCCCATCATCTTCAACTTCCACTCGTACCCCTGGCTCGTCCACCGTCTCACCTACAAGCGACCGGGGTCGATCAACATCCACGTGCGGGGCTACAAGGAGAAGGGGAACATCGACACCCCCATCGAGCTCGCCATTCGCAACCAGACCGATCGCTGGAGCCTGGCGATAGACGCGATCGACCGCTTGCCCGGCCTCAAGAACAGGGGCGGCGTCATCAGGCAGAAGCTCGAGGACGAGCAGATTGCCGCGAAGAATGCCGCGTTCGAGAATGGCATCGACCCGGCCAACCTCAGGGACTGGTCCTGGCCGTACCCTGCGCCGGCCGAGGGCGCAGGTAACAAGGTTATCGACGCGGCGATGAGCAAGCTTGGGCTCGGAGGTGAGGATAAACCCGCGACGGCGGTTGTGGGCACGAGCGAGTGAAGGGCTCAGACTCCTCTGGACTTTCCGCATGGGGCCGTGGAAAACGTACGCACGAATGATGCCTAAGAGATAATGTATGTATTTGGTTCGACGTGGACGTTGCAGGGCCAGTAAGTCAAAACCATTCTGCGTGGTGAAGGGCAGTAGAAAGGGGCGTGGAACCTCAATAACGGACACCACGCGAGCATCGCGAGCATTTGCAGACCAAGGCTCGAACCAATTACGGGTCGTGCGACCCGCCGCCAGGATCATAGCGGACTCTACGTCTCTTGGGGCCGATGCTTTGTCGATCATGGGCTGCTCGGTCGATCATCCCAACCCCGCAGTTATGCTTCCAGGTGCAAGTTCCGTTAAGCTTGAACCCAAGCATTCCCAGACCGACGGGCTCGCTCACTGGCTGTTGCGCGGGATTGGACACCGACGAATCCCATACGCCATTTCATGACGCTGCGCTGCTTGGAGACGTCGTCCGACCGCGTAATGGCCGATCATAATCCGAGGTCTATTGTCTCGCTGCGCTCCGTGCTTTGAGCTCGGGGCTCGGCCGATCACGGGTCCCGCATGCATGCGACGTGGCTCCAACACCTTTGACAGCATGCCGAGATACCGATTTTGCCGACCAGCGAACAGAGGTCAGCTGACATCAATTCGGTGCCGGGGAATAGTGCCGCCGGTCTGTGCCGCGTCGTTTTCCCACCGACGTCATTGGCGTGAGAGAAGTGGGGGAAACGGGGCACTCGCTCCACTTTGGTTTTCGCTTCGTTGTAACTTGTACCTACGGGCTACGGCTACGGAGCGGCTTGGCTGGAGCGGGGGGAGAGAGTCGAGTCGAGTTGGATGCACACTGACACAAGTGGTTAGTCTGTTTCTGATTCCCCGGGACACACTTTAGCGGGATTACCAGGCGGGTGTTTTGCAATTCGAAACCATGCACTCCTCCCCATGTCGCGCCCCCGTCGACCCCCGCGCGCTTTGTGATGACTACCCCAACCTGGGCAAGGGGCTTGGGTTCGCTTCTTCTCGCTCCATGCCTTGTCGAGGTCACATGGTGCTGCTTCTGGTGTCCCACCACCGTGCCCCGGCCAGCTCGGTCATTGGGGTTCCAATTGTGTGCAGGAACGGGATGCCGCTAGCGAAGCACCCCGGACCCATTGTCGCTTCTGCTCCTCGTATAAAGAACCCAGCGACGCAGCCACGCACCCATCACCTCGATAGCGTTCTTCCTTTTCACTCTACCACCAATTCGTCACCATGCCGACTGTCGTCGAGCCCACCGAGAAGACGGCTCAGGCCCATCACGAGGGCGAGCCCAAGGGAGATTTGATCCAGCACCATGACCACGAGAACGTCCAAGTGGGCAAGGCGGTGGCCATGAACATCGTCGAGAACCCACTCAAGGTGAGTTCGCCGCTCGCTTTGCGCCCAATCCACTGACCCCCGCCCTCAGAGACATGACAGGACTCGCGTCATCAGCGACGCTGAGGCATTCTGCAAACAACGAGGCCTCGAGGAGCACACCGAGCTGTTCTCCCGCGCCGCCCTCGTTGCTCGTGACCCGCACGGGTTCGAGAGCCTCTCCGATCTGAGCCCGGAGGAGCGTGATGCGCTGGCCTACGAGCGCGACCACAAGTTCCACGGCCCCTTCTGGCTCTGGTACAGTGTGGTCATGTGTGCCGTTGGTGCTGCGTGAGTCGACCCGCCGCAATGAAACATCGGTCCAAGCTGAAACGTCGCAGCGTTCAGGGCTGGGACCAGACCGGGTCCAACGCCGCCAACCTCTCCTTCCCCGTCGAGTTTGGCATCGGCAGCGGTGTCGGCGCCGACTCGTGGAAAGTCGGAGCCATCAACTCGATCATCTACCTCGTCGGTGGCGGCATCGGATGCTGGCTCTCTGACCCGTTCAACTCGTGGTTCGGTCGCCGAGGTGAAATCTTCATCTCCGCCGTCATCCTGTTCGTCACCCCCATCGGTAGCGCATGTGCCCAATCGTGGCAGGGCCTGTTCGCCGCTCGATTCGTCATGGGCATCGGTCTCGGCATGAAGAACGCCTGCGTGGCCGTCTACTCTTCTGAGATGGCTCCGGCTAGGGTCCGCGGCGCGCTGGTCATGTTTTGGCAACTCTGGGTGACGTTTGGTAAGTCGAGAGTATCGGCTGATCTCTTGCCCGTCCTGATGCTGACGCTCTCAAGGCATCTTCCTCGGCTACGCGGCCAACTGCATCGTCAAGGACGCCGGCAGGATCGCCTGGCGCCTTCAGATCGGCTCGGCCTTCCTACCCGCCGTCCCTCTCATGCTCGGCATCTACTTCTGCCCCGAGTCTCCCAGGTGGCTCATGAAGAAGAACCGTTACCCCAAGGCTTTCCGAAGCCAGCTCAAACTCCGCGCGCACCCGATCATTGCCGCGCGAGACTTGTACTACTCGCACGTCCTCTACGAGGAGGAGCTCAAGATGGCTCGCGGGGCAAACTACTTTGCGAGGTTCCGCGACCTGTTCACGGTGCCGCGCATCCGGAGGGCCACTTGGGCCTCAGGGATGGTCATGATCGGTCAGCAAATGTGCGGTATCAACAGTGAGTCGGCGCCGGGTTCAAATGTGGGGTCGTCGCTCATGCCGGCTCAGTCATCTCCTTCTACTCTTCCACCGTCTTTGTCGATGGCGGCTTCACGGAGACGCAGGCTTTGTACGCGTCGCTTGGTTTTGGCGCCCTCAACTTGTGAGCGGTTCCGGTTTTGCCTCGGGGAAGTGCACTGAACACATCCCAAGCGTGTTCGCCATCCCAGCACTGTTCCTCATCGACTCGTTCGGCCGTCGGTCGCTTGTGCTCTTTGTGAGTTGACTCGCATCATGGCAGAGCCGAGCTCATGCGGTCGCAGGGATTCCCGATGATGTGCATCTTCTTACTTGGCGCGGGTCTCTGTTTCCTTATCCCCAAGACTCAGCCAGACCTGAGGACCGGCCTTGTTGCTCTGTAAGCCGTGATCCCGCCCCATGCGCTTGACCCCGTCTGACCTGCATCAGCTTCATCTACATCTTCACCATCTTCTACTCGTTCACCGAGGGCCCCGTTTGCTTCCAGTACAGCGCCGAGGTGTTCCCCACCGTGCACCGTGAGCAAGGAATGGCCTGGGCCGTCGCGATCAACCTCATCTTTGCCGGTGTTCTCGGCCTCACCTTCCCTCCCATGGTCGCGGCGATGGGCCAGATCGGGGCGTTCTGCTTCTACGCGGGCCTCAATGCCCTCGCGTTCGTCGGAATCTTCTGTCTGGTGCCCGAGACAAAGCAATTTACCCTAGGTGCGCAATGATTGCCATTTTCACCAGTGACCTCGAGTTTGATGCTGACGTGGCACAGAGGAACTCGACCAGGTCTTCTCGGTGGATCGCAGGACGTTCCTGCAGTACCAGACCAAGACATGGCTCCCGTACTTCATCAGGCGCTACTTCCTGTTCCGCAGGGACACGCCCGAGCCGCCGGCACTCATCGAGACGAGCGAGCATCTCGAGGAGAAGACCGACAGGGACGCACACAGGCGCGCCTCTCACCACGGAGGCGACATGCACAGGCGACTTTCGCACCATTAGGTGTGGCGCCAAAGAGGACGGCGGCAGTGGAGGCGGTCGCGACATGAGTAATGATCAAGAGGAGGCGTGTAATCGCACATGATAAACTTAATCTGTAGCAGCGATGCAATGTGAATAGCGAAGTGCTGATTCGTGCACTACTTTGCTGAGCACTACTTGGCCGGCAGTGGGCATACCTCCACCGTGTCGATGCTGTTTTCGGACGATACGCCGTACGGCTTCGGCCGATCGCATGACAGAGCCCTGAGTCGGCATCTTCGTCTTCGGCTTCTTCGTCCCGATCGAAATTCCTCGAGCTGCAACTCATGGGTCACCTGGCTCCAGGCCGGAGACTGCCCGCCCCGGCTCCCCGAGCCTAACCCGATCCATTGCACGGCGCGCAACCCGTGTTGTCGCGCTCACCAGCCGGCTTTGACCGAAGTGGCCGATAGCTGCAACTCCCACCACCACTTGCCCCATCCCCCAAGGATATTCAAGGGGTCGTATGGCCCGCTCTTCCCTTTCTAGTTGCTGTTGCTGTTCCCACCTGTACCGACATCAGCGACTCAATCATGTCGGACGAAATCGAGCCCGCTCGCCATGACAAGAACCTTGCAGCCGTCGCCGACGTCGACGTGGCGGAAGATGCGGCCCACAAGGATGTCCAAGTGGACGTGCACACCAAACTATGTGCGTGGTAGTCCAGACGGAGGGTACGTCTCATGCTGACTCGCCCGATTCTGTGCAGACGACGGTGTGCAGCGTCGGATGGAGCAGCGACACATGCAGATGATCGCGCTGGCCGGTACCCTGGGGACCGGCCTCTTCCTCGGTTCGGGCAAGACCATCGCCCATGGTGGACCTGTTGGATCGCTCCTCTCATACGTCCTCACCGGCTCTGTCGCATATTGCATGTGTACGTGTCCAATCCTGTCGCCTCTTTCGAATGCTGAACACCACAGTGATCTCTGTCGGGGAGATGGCAGTCTACGCCCCGATCTCCGGTGGCTACATCCACTTTGCCGAACGGTGGTTCAGCCCCGCCGTGGGTTTCGCAATGGGCTGGCAGGTCACATTCCAGTACTGCCTGTTCCTCCCTTCCGAGGTCATCGCCGCCAACATTCTCATCTCGTTTTGGGACACGAGTGAGTCTGACATGTTCTCAACAAGCGCTGCGCCCGAGAGCACTGACCACCTGCAGACTTCACCAAGGCGCACCAGGCCGCATACATGATCGCTCTCATGCTGGGTGCTGCAGGAATTGTGTGTCACAATATCAAGCTCTGACTCCTCCTTGCTGACAGAGTAGAACTATTTCGGTGTACGATGGTTTGGAGAGAGCGAGGTATGTTGTACCACCCGCACGTGAAGCGTGCTGACCTCTCAGTTCATCTTCGCCATGATCAAGAGTAGGCTAGCCGCGACGGTGCATGCGCCCGTACTTACCCCGCAGTCGCCCTGGTCATCGGTCTCATCATCGCGGGCATCGTTGTGGACCTCGGCGGCGGTCCCAACCATGATCGGATTGGTTTCCGATACTGGAAAGACCCTGGGCCATTCGCGCCTTACCACACCACGGGCAGTCTTGGCTCCTTCCTTGGGTGGTTCACCGACCTTCTGCAAGCCGCCGGATCTTTCGCAGGGATAGAAAGCATTTCAATGGCCGCCGCAGAGGTGAAGAATCCCCGCATTGCCCTGTCCAAGGCCATCAAGAGGCTGTTCTGGCGAATTCTGCTGTTCTACGTCCTCGCCGTGTTCGTCGTCGGTCTACTAGTCCCTTACACCGACCCATCTCTTCTGCAGTCCACCGGTACCGCTGCATCGTCCCCGTTCGTCATCGCCTTCAACCGCGCCGGCATCAAGGCCCTGCCGAGTATCATCAACGCGGCGATCCTGACTTCGGCCTTCTCGGCCGGCAGCTCGCTCATGTACTCGGCGTCTCGAATGTTGTACGGCCTCTCCCTCCGCGGATACGCCCCTAGGATACTCGCCAGGACGACATCGAGGGGACTCCCCATCGTCTCGCTCTCCATCGTCACGTTGTTCTTCGCCCTGTCGTTCATGTCTCTCTCCAGTGGTTCGGAGACGGTCCTCAATTGGCTCTCAAACTTTAACGCGCTGTAAGCCACTGCGCCTCGACGTAGCTGACCATCAGGATCGGATTCATCGTTTGGGGAACCATCGGAATCACTTTCCTCCGGTTTAAGAAAGGTCTTGATGCCCAGGGAATCGACAGAAAACAATTCCAGTATGTCCCGAGCCCACCCCTGCGTGGCTCGCTAACCGCTCAGCTACCACTCCCGTCTCCAGCCCTTCGCGGCGTACTGGGTCATATTCTGGTCCGCCATCGTGATAATCTTCAACGGCTGGGAAGTCTTCACCAAGGGCAATTGGGACGCGTCAAACTTTGTCGTCGCCTACATCAACATTCCCATATTTGCTTTCCTCGTCGGCGCGTACTACCTCGTGAAGAAGCCCAGGTGGATCCGCGCGGAAGACCTCGACTTTGTCAGCAACATCCCGACCGACGAGGAGGTCCATTACGAGGAGCCACCGCCGAGAAACATCTTTGTCAAGATCATGAACGCGTTGTTCACCTGAGGGAGGGATCTCGGGTACAGGCGGTAGGAGTGGGGACATGCGGGATGACATGAATTTGTGAGCGTTGCTTGTTTACGGTGGCCGGCTTCATGCTGCACGTTTCGCCCCGCAAGTTTACCCTATACTTGAGGTCTCCTCTGCGAGTCTGGACCATCAGCGACCCTACGGAACGCTCGCAGTGCAACCGAGGCAGCGAAGCGCATCACAGCGATCTCCCACCAGGCATCATTGCATGCGGTCTCATCGCAGTCCACTGAGAGGTTTGGCGTACAATAGTGTACTTGCAGCTAGGCAAATCAGAAGCCAGAATATTTGACTCATACATCTGATCCGAATCGACGAAGTCCTGCATTCGCATCTTCACATGTAAGGCCACTGCGTAGACTTCCGCCCTATCTGAAACGGCTAGTCCAGCCTCGGCTCGGCTTCTCGGAGCAAGTAGTCTTTTCCGCCCCCTTGTGGCCTCCGTTTAGTATTCCAGAGACCCGCCCACCCCCATTGGCCGCCGGCAGCCCATTGGCCATATCACCCTTGGGGAAACCATTGTACGAGCCGTTGAAGCTCATGCCAGAGACACCGGGGTATCCCTTCACTCCCGTGGCCGCTTCCAGCCTCTCCCCGAGGTCGGCACTGACTTCACGGAAAATACCGATTTGACGCCGGATGACCTCGATCGACTTGCACGTGGACATGTGTCCGGCAACAGTTTCCACGAGACGACGTTTGGCCGAATCGTCCATGACGTTTTGCCACAATGCGCCTGTTCGCATGGTGAGCCATTTCAACCGTGAAGAAGGGCAGCATCTACTCACGCGGGGCGTTAAAGTCCTCTGGCTTGATCTCGCTGAGATAGGTGACTGCCTTGCCCACGAACCCGCCGTGCTCTTCGTCTTGATCGTGGGGGACCTCTCTAAGCTGGACCGGCTCGATCGAAGAGAGGTAAGCCGGACGGGAGCCCTGGTTGAAGAACGCCATTTGACCGTCACGTTGAAAGTTGGCCATCCTGAATGGGCACTGCGGCTGGTTCACGGGAAGTTGCTGGTAGTTGGCGCCAATCCGGTGACGGTGAGCATCCGGGTACGAGAAGAGGCGTGCCTGCAGAACGGGGTCCGCGCTGGGCTCGATGCCGGGTACCATATGCGAAGGATTGAATGCGGCCTGCTCGACTTCGGCGAAGTAGTTCTGATCTGAGTTAGTGAAGCTCAAGAGATCCCGTTGGTATTCTTCACTCACCTTTGCATTTTCATTTAGCACGATCCGGCCGACTTCTCGTAGGGGGTAGTCCGCATGTGGCCACACATGCGTCAAGTCCAAAACGTTGATCTGCTTCTCACTCCAGGCCTGCTCTGCTTCCCTGGGCGTCATGATCTGGACTTTCATCGTCCAGGAGGGGTAGCTGAAAGTCGGTAAGCTGAGAAGGAAACGGCCACGGTTTGCAAGCGACTCACTCTTGCCTCTCGATCGCTTCAAACAAGTCTTTCTGTCCCCAGTCGGGCGATCTGTGACTTCAGTCTCTGTCTTGGGTCGCATCACCCACAGTTTGGTGGCCTCTTCGGCCGTAAAGCTCTGAACACCTTGGTCGGAGATGAGGTGAAATTGCGCATACACCCAGTTGCCATCGGGCCTCACGAGTTTGAGCGTGTGTCCGTAATAACCGTGCATGTGTCGCCATCCTGCCGGAATGCCTCGGTCTCCCATTAGGATCTACAAAGGATGAGCCGATGCATTGCAGGTCGCTAGAGGCTTACGCACCATGAGCTGGTGGATGGATTCTGGATTATGGGAGAGATAGTCCCAAAACATGGTCGAGTCATCTCCGCCACCAAGATGCGACGCCGGGTCTCGCTTCTGGGTGTGGATAAAGTGGGGAAACTTGGCCGGGTCCCGCACTTTTCATTGTCAGCTTTCGACCGGGCGGTGCAATAAAGGAAACCAACAGAAGAACACGGGTGTGTTATTCGCCACAAAGTCCCAGTTGCCCTCGGCTGTTTTAAACTTGACAGCGAAGCCCCGTGGGTCTCTGTCGACTGGTGTCAGGATCTTATCTCCAAACGTATAATCTGGGACACGCACCGCGCAAGATCGTGGGAGCCACTCTCTCCGCCGACAGTTGAAAAGCGGACGGTGATGGGACACCTCGCCCCGTTCTGAAATAGGCTTGCTGCTGACACGTCCTCTAGGCCGCCAGTGCATTCCCAGTAACCATGAGCACCCGAGCCTTTGGCATGCACTACGCGTTCAGGGATACTGCGGTCCAAGAGCTGTCAGTCGGGAATAGGAGTTGCACTTGATACGGTACATACCGCTCGCGGTCGAAGTGGGATAACAGGTCAATCAAGTGAAAATCCTGCAAGAGGAGAGGCCCGTTGGCTCCGGCTCTTTGTGAAGCGTACGGGTGGGAGACTGGGGCGCCATTCGAGGCGGTGTAGACTCTAAAACATGGTCAGTCATTGATTGTCCGAGCAAGAAGGCATAACTCGTCTCGTCTCACACTTCAGAGCTGGGAGCAGACCTGTCCGACTCGTAGTTACGGCTCGCTGGGCAATCAGGGTGGCGTATGCCGTTTGCCTCGGCTTGGCCCGTGGCGACCGCGTCCCCCCTGGTGCAATGGCTTCCGTTTGGGGCTGGTCCTTTTCCGAGGCTCATGATCCGCTTGCCGGTTGCGGAGTGTGCTTGGAGAAACATCGTTGCTGAGGACTGACAGTGGAGATGGCTGGGAGCGGAAGACTTCGTTTTTCACTCGTCTTAAAGAGTATTCGTCTGCAGTCCGCCACCAACTGCTTGCTTGGTTTGGACGCAGACATGATTGGTGACCCGAGGCGCGGCCCCGCGTTCCGACGAGGCTGAGCGCTTCGTAGGGGGTTTGTGCGCCCAGTCGCCGAGGAACAATCGCCGGGTCGCTGCCGCAATCGCCACAAATAGCCGCGGAAGCGCGTCCAACACATTACGTAAGACCGCAAGCAATAGCCGACGCACACTGTACTCTACGATCAATTTTATAGTACTTGTTATGTGCGGTCTCCGCTCAAGCGTTGCCCCAGCGTATGAGTTGCAGTACGAGTACTCGGATGTTGGCCTATGGAAGCACCAGATGCGGCACTCTGGCCTGTCCGAGAGAGGTAACGGAGATTGGACCGATACTGTGTGCATTTCGAGGTACATGTATGTACCGTAGTCAACAGCGCCTTTACGCACCGACACTGGCAATATCGTTCGGCATATTGGAGACAACGACACGTGCATCCGCCCACCCGAAACAAATAGGCAACATCGGCTAATGTATGCATCCATTCGAGCAACTTCGATGCTAAGTACGGTGCGCACATCTATGCAGCGCCTCGCCTCAGGGAAGAGCGGCCTTCACGTGGATCTCGTAGCTCTGGCCCTCGTGAAAGAGGTTGCTCACGCCAGCAGAAGTCCATGTGGGGTGAGCTCCGGCGAGGTACTTGTTGGCAGCCTGCGAAGGAACAGTCAGTCGCTGGACGAAGACCCTTACTCCTCACACCCACCTCAAGCTCGATGGGCAGGTGGTCAGGCAGCGAGCCGACGTGGTACGCCGTCACCTCGAATACGCTCGCCCACGCCTCTTGGGCAGACTTGAAGTCGGGATGGGCAGCTTGCAGAACCTTGGCGATCTTCTCAAAGACAAGGAAGCATTGAGTGCGGAAGTCGCCGAAGGAGCCGTCCTCGTTGTCCCCGACGATACCGCTGATGTAGACCGTTCGAGCGCTGTTGGGCACGATCACAGCCGTCGCCGGGGCAAAGTCCCTGTCCATGAGCCCATGTCTCGAAATCGCTCACAGCGATAAGCCAACTCACTTGCCGGTGAAAGGGGCGCCGTTGTTGTCGGAGTAGAAAGCCATGACTGCCGGGGGATGAGTGGACTGGAAGTGCCGGGTGTGGGATTGGTAGATGGGAGGACAACCTACTTTGCCAACGTCTATATTCACATTTAAGCGGTTGCCAGACGTCAGAGACTTGCCGAGGCAACCGTTAGTCAGACAGATCGGACGGGCCATTGCCGCTACCGCCGAGCGATTAACCGCGCTGCCGCATCCCAGGTCGTGCGGACCGCAGCGTTCAGCGGCTACAATCAGCATAGCCCGTCGGCGTTTTCGTCACCTCGACCGCGCATCGCACGCGAGCGTACCGGACTCTGCGAGTCCGATGTGTCATATGCCATATGCATTGCCGATGTTTGAGTGCTTGACGGACGTGCTGCGGCGCAGCCCCGTGCCTCTGATCGGACTGCCACAAGACAGGACCTTCTGTCCAGCGCCCGACCGGCCCCGCTAATGGTTTCAGGCTGTCTCTCGCCGTGATCGAGTTGTGCCACACCATCGAACGGGCTCAAGGTGGTTCACATGAATTCCGATGCATGGTGCTGACCTACGTGTACTTGTACATACACCGAAATACTCAAAGTCTTACCTACGACGCGAAATCCCCATTCAGGGGCCGGTAGTTGTTCACGTCAATTCCACCGGAAGGAGGCTGAAGCTTCTTAAGGATACGAGCTGGTGTACCACCGATCACACAGTAGTCCGGGAAGTCTCCACGGACGAAGGAACCAGACGCGACGGTCACACCTAAATTCGACGTCAGCACCACTGACAAAGACCTCGTCGAAACACCCGCCTTTGCCGATCTTGCAGGGTCCGCAAATGACCACGTTGCCTCCGATCCAAGCGTCATCGCCGACTTCGACGGGGTATGCTCTCTCATATCCGGCCTGCCTCTCATCGAGCTCGGTGGAGTGGGTTGCGGCCTACTTGCGTCAGCGTTCGGCCTCGGATTGGAACCACGGCGGATGGACGTACATAGATATGAACTCCGGGACCAACCAGAACTCGCGCCCCAAAAGTGACCTTGGCGCAGTCCAGGATTGTGAGGTTGAAGTTGGAGTAAAAGGGACCCCTGCGTGCTGTCAGCAACCGGTATCAACCGGAATGAATACAACTCACTTGAAAATGATGTTGTCGCCATAGTCACAGTAGAACGGCGGCTCGATCTCGATCGGCTTCGCCTTGACGGTTTCGAGAGTGACGCCGAACAGATCCGCCAAGATCTGCCTGCGCTCGTCCGGTCCAAAGTAGTCACTTCCAGACTCTGGCCAAGTGTACTGATTGTACTTTTGGATTAGTCTTCGGGCGCGAAGCCGGTCGAGGAGCAGGGTTTCGTCGCCCATTGCCAGGTCTGCGCGAGACGGTCAGAGCCGGTGGACCAACTGCACTCACAAGGAAGCCCACGCTCCATCTTCTGCCTCTCAGTGAGTTCACCGCCGGCTTTGCTCACTCCATGGTCGGGGACGTCTTTGCCGAAAGCGCTGCTGGGACCGGACATGTTGGAGTACAGTTAATGCAATGTGGCGGGGAAGCGGTTGCAAAGTACGCGACGTGAATTTATACATACTGGACGTCTTCACCCGAGGTCGCCACGGCGGCTAGCGGCACTCGGTTGTTTCAACCGTCGGTGCAACCACACGGTATGAGCGTCATATACATTCCCTTCCGACTCGACCTGTTCATTCACCATTCAACATGCCCGCTGACTGTGCTTTCACCGACCTGGCTGTTCTCACTGGTCGACCCGCCTCCGTTAACGTCTCCCAGGAGGGCCGCCTTGTCATCCAGGCGCCACCCCTTGTGGACTGGTGGAGGTCCCCGGAACCCGTCGCTGTCAACCGCAAGGACGGCGTTTTCTTCGGCCGTGAAGTCGATCCTCGTCGCCCGTTCAGATGTGGCCTGTGGATCAGAGCGACTCTTGACGCCCTGTATGACCAGGGCTGTCTTGTAGTACACGGGGGAGACCTTGACGACGAGCAAGCACACTGGCTGAAGGCTGGCACCGAGACGTTCGATGACAAGGAATGGGTCAAGTGAGCGGTTCGTGACAAAGATGTCGAGAGTGCTGATTCGTTGCACAGCGCTGTAGTTTGCGCCCCTTGGTCCGATGTCTCTGCGGTCAACGCTCCTCGACCCTTGTCCTCTACGGCAGATGGAGCGTGGACCTACCTGGAGCTCACCAAGGAGCGGTCAATCACAGGACATACCATCCTCATCAAATGGGCCGTGAGGCCCAAGCCGGACCTCACGAACCTTCCGGTAGAGGATTTGTACAATTTGAGAGAGGTCCAGGCGTTCGGGGTGGACAGCTCGGGGAAGCGGACCAACCCTAAACGTTGGTATGTAGGGCCCATGGTTTCTGGACTCAGCAATGAAGTGGGAGCGAGAGCAGAGTTCGAGGGATTCTGGCTCAAGTATCTGGATTAGTGTACAATTGTACTGTACGAGCATGTCGAGGCTTCATGCAGCTATCGTGTTTCTGCAGATGCAGTTGACCTGCACGCCATGCAGCGACGCAGCCGGAGCAGATCGACAGACATAGGCTGTCGAATGCAGACGCCAGTTTAGGTCGTTACGGCGGCTGGAAGCCTTGGCATTGACCTCGGCGCCAACGCGGGCGGCAATCTGCGCGGTATTGTGTCGGTCCGGAGATTCAATAAGAGGCGAGGAAGGACACCTTAGAGACCTGTCAACACCATCGTTGCCAAAGAAACACGTTTGAGAACCATCACCATGCCTCTACAGCCAAAGCCCGCCCCGCTGCTTCCTGCGCATGTTCTGGAGTAAGCAGTTACCGTTGTGCATGGTCGGCTTGCCCGGCTAACGTTATGCAGGTTCTTTTCCCTGAAAGGGTAGATTGCTCTCATGATACCGTACAAGGGGCTATGTTGACTCCTCCAGTAAAGTCGCCGTCGTCACCGGCGCGTCGGGTCCCATCGGGGCGGCTGTTGCAGAAGGCTTTGCACAGGCGGGCGCCAGTGTCGTCTTGGTGTATGGACGGGATCCAGGGGCAGTTCAGACGGCCAAGATGCTCTCGGACAAGAATGGCGTACAGTGCATAGCCATGCAGCTGGATGGTAGGTCATAGGAGACACGCGTACCAGAACTGAGCGGGACAGTGAGAGACTTTGACGCCACGAAGGCAGCCATTGACGCGGTCGTCAATCAGTTCGGACACCTGGACATCTGGGTGCGTTCACCTGCCTCCTTCCCTCGCTGAGACCCTCTTTCAGGTAGCCAACGCGGGAGTGGCCCAAGACGACATGACAATTATCAACGGCAAGAAGGCTGATTGGGAGAACATCATCCAAACCAACTACACTTCTATTGTGTACCAAGCTTCGCTCTTGGGCTCTGTGTGGCAAGCGCAGGGTTCGGGAAACCTGATCATAACTGCGTCCGGGGCGGCGACATCCACGATCCGTCCTACCAACCAGACCCTGTACAACTCGTCCAAGGCGGCTGCCAAGTCTCTGGCGCGCTCTCTGGCCCAGGAATTCAAGGATTTCGCCCGGGTCAACAGTGTTTCCCGTACGTCATGCCGCCTCGGTAGGCGCAGCGCTGACGTTCCGTGCAGCTGGTGTATGTAACGACGCTTCGCCTCGTTTACCGCGCTGACCTTTGTCCGAACAGTACATGGGGGACGCCCAAGGAGCACCGGAGGCTGAGATCGACAACGCGCTCTCGCGCCAAGTGCTCAATCGGACCGGCGAATACCGGGAACTGCAAGGTGCATACCTGTACCTGGCTTCGGCCGCAAGCACTTTCTGCACCGGACATGATCTGTGAGCGACTTACTAGCGCCAGCGCGCGCCTCGCCAAATTTCCCCAGGTCAAAGCTCACACACGCATAGGGTTGTTGACGGAGGCTACACTTTGTGAGGACTGCTACCTGTGGCCCGAGTGTCGTGAGAATCTCAGCGTCTTACATACGTGTCGAATGCATATGTCACGTGACCATCAACTTCTGCCTTCTGAGAGCCTTTCGGTCTTAGTACTGCCGTGCTGATCTATCTGTTGTGCATGCTGTCCGAGCCGCCCGTTTTACTACGATTTAGGGCGAGTGTCACACGCGGCTCATCAGGTCAGCGGAACGAGCCATGTCCCCTCCTTGGTCCACGCTTACCCGTACATGACGCAGCCAGGCAGGAATTAGCCGCCTAGCCGCCACCCGAAACCAATTAACCACCCGACCAGCTTCAATATATAGATACCGACCGCTTATGGTCGAATCTCCAATGCTCGCTCGCATGATGTACCAGAACGGACAGCTTGGTCTCGCCGTCCTTGGTGGGGGAATCTTTGCAACAGAAGGTGAGTGCAGGCGCCGCAGCTAGCAACGGTGCGGCTGACTCATAACGGCCCACTTGCCGGCTTTGGTAAAGCATATCGATACTTTCCAGTTGAGGGCAGTATGGTCCCGCTCCAAGTCTTCGTCCGACAAAGCGCGAAGCATTGCAAAAGACCTCAGGCTTGGTCATAACATCGACGCTTACAATGAGGAGGATCCCTCGTCGACACTCGCGAAGCTTCTGCTCCGTTCGGACATCCACGCCGTTCTTGTGATCCTGCCCATCCCTTCTCAACCCCCGGTGATCCTTCAAGCTCTGGAAGCGGGAAAGCATGTGCTGTCTGAGAAGCCCGTGGCTATGGATGTGGAGAGTGGGAAGCGTCTGGTGGAGGAGTATACGTCAAAATACCAGCCACGAGGTCTTGTAAGTGCCGATGTCGGTGGTTGAGTGCCACAGGAGATGACACTTCACAGGTGTGGCGGGTAGCTGAGAACTGGGAGGTCGAGCCTGGCTATGTCTGGGCTGCTGAACAAATCCGCTCAGGCGCATTGGGCAAGATACACACTTTCGGTCTCGAGGCAGTGCTTTACGTTCACAACGAGAATAACAAGTACTTTGACACCGAATGGCGGAAATCGCCCAAGCATCAAGGCGGGTTCATGTTGGATGCAGGAGTGGTGAGAACGTTTGGCCCCGCATTCCTGGCATGATGCTTAACAGTTGCAGCATAATGCCGCTGCCCTCAGGATCCTCCTTCCCTCGGTTATATCCGAAGTCTCGGCCTACACAGCTCTCAACAATCAGCACCTAGCGCCAGTGGATCTGATCCAAGCGGTTGTACGGTGCGAAGACGGAAGCATCGGACGCTTCTGCCTTGACTACGGCGCGCGAGGTCGAGAAGCCGCAAATGAGACCTTCGTCTCGGGCGATCAAGGCATCATCACCATCCGAGATATCACAAATGAGCATTCGGGACAAGCTCAGGAAGTCATTTTGACAACGGGTCCGGGCGATAGCCGTCACAAAGTGACTCGACGATTCCCAAAGACCGGCATTCAAAGAGAGCAGGAGCTCTTCTTCGACCAGGTCAAGGGTTTATATGAACAGAGTGAGCAACCTGTCCACTTACTATATGTGCCAAGGCTACAGTATATACTGAACTCGGATGTAGGAGCCGGAGATCCCCGAGAAGTTCTTCGAGATGTCGCCTTTATCGAGGCCACCCTGCAGTCGGACGGACAGCCAATCAAGCTCCAGGCGTGATGACCTATGCATGCATGTATCAGAAGAAAATGATCGAAAGCCCCCGCCGCTTCAACTCCGAAAACCAATCCACGACTTTGCCCTCCATATCTGTTGCCGCCCAAGTAGCACCCAACACCGTCAGCATATCCTCCAGCGCCTTTTCGGCCCCAAGATCTTCCAAGAAGCGCCGGACAAAGAGCCTCTCGTCGATGTCGGTGAGCAAAGCCCCAACCAAAAAGGCTGGAGTCGCATACAAGGATGACCAGAAGTCGATCAAAGGCGACTCCCCTTCGAGCCGGGCCGCAGACAAGACCGGGAGAGACCGCAAGAGACTGAGCATGAGTTTGATTGATGACCGCATGCGAGGCTCGAGCAGGGACCGTCTGAACACCAGCCAGTCAAGCAGAACGAGGCCCATGGTTCTCCACAACTCCTGCTCCACCGCCATTTCGGCTGCGTATTCTCGTGGATGACGGCATACACCCTGGTCGGACAACGAGAATATCGGTCGCCAAGCCATCAATGCGCTTTCGCAGGAGGCGGCAAACGCCAGGCGATCAGGCAGGTCTGGGTTTTCGGAGAGTTTGGAAACGTAGTTCGAAAGCCTGGAGAGGATTACCAGGAGACCGGATGGCACGCCAAACCACTGAGATGTCAGTCGCTACTTTCGAGGCGGTCACTCACGTTGTCATGACTCCCATCATTGTGGAACGCCAGCATGACCTCTGCTGTCGGCTCGTAGTCAAAGTTGAAGAATGTCTGGCGCCGATGACAGAGACTCCTGTTGAGATCGATCATGGCGAATGCGCGCAGGCAAAAGCTGCTGTAGCCGGCCTTGGATTGGAAATCCATGTCCGGGCGTGGACCATATGTTACGGATAGCAATTGCTCAGCCATGTCCAAGACTGCAAACCCTTTTGATGCGTCGCAAAATGATCCAACGGCCATCTGGAACGGGATCAGCTGGTCAGACCAGACGCACATGTGAACTTACGTGCAGGTCTGACAGTGCCCACAGATGCGCTTCCACGGTGAGATTGACGCTGTCCCGCCGTGAGCAGTTGTGCGTGCACCGTACGACAAACGGCACTCACTCTCGGGGTGACCGTGCCAATAATGTCGCTTGGCGGATGATGTCTTCGGCGTCAATGGTGGTCTGAAGAAATTGAGCGGGGATGGCATCGGTCGACAGCCTGCGGCGGCTGATGTTGGCAACCCAGAGGTTATGTCGCTTCTGGAGCAAGCTGATATCTGCCGGAGTCAGCGACACGCAGACGAAAGACCAGGCTGTGACTTACACGCCGCGGCCACGGCTTTTCGACAAGCGCGACAAAGAGCATGGACATTTGTAACCTCCTGATACCGCCGGTACATGGCTTCACGGATGCCCGGAGGATACGTGGCGGTCCAGGCAGGAGCGACGTATCGATCGTCTACCGGGATCAGCCGTAGCCGTGGACCATGCATCGAGACAGCCTTGAATGACTCACAGAAGGCAAACAGCAGCCCCTCCAGCGCAGGCCCGTCGGTAGAAGGAGGCTTGGATAACGGCTCGGGCGCGGTCACTGGAAGTTCCAGTCCCAGGGAGTAGAAGTCCGTCTGCGGGTTGGCCCAGTGGGATATTGATGCACGAGGATTGGACGCCTGGTCCCCTATCGCGGAGGGAGAGAAGGCAGGTGGGAAAGTCGAGGGAAGAGAGGCGACCTGGCCCATGCTTTCATATAGGGAGAGGTCAACAGGCGGCATCGACTCTGAGAGCAGTGCTTCGAGGCTCTCTCGGATCCATATGTCGACCGAGTCGGACTGCTGCTGCGCGTTGGAGTGATCCACCAAGGAATGCTGCGTTGGGACGAGATTCCCGCTCGCACCCAGATCCATCCCGCCCAAGCCGTCGAAAAGCCCCGCCACGCCGATTGGAGCCGTTTCGTGGATACTTGTGTTTACTGAAGCGCTTTGCAACACTGGTACGTCCATCTCCGTGTCTCCTCCACCTTCAACGTTCTCGTCAAGGATTGCGGAGAGCTCCCCCATGCCGCCTGTTCCGGTCGAAGGCGACCGTAGGGAATGGAGGACTCCGATATCCATGTCGTCCGATCCATCTCCCTCCGCTCCCAAGCCTCCGATAGGGCTCTCGTCCATCTCCCTCGGCTGTTCCGCTTTGGAGGTACGCCGCCGATTCGTTTTGCTTCCTGATTTTGGTCCAGGAGGAGCGGGCGGGATACACTTCCAGCCTCCTGCTTTGCACCTCACGCACGACGAACCCTCATACTGGCGAGACGCTGGTCAGGTCGTCCGCGAATTACTTGCTTTAACTCACCTCTTCTGGGCACTTCTTTTCTGCACATTGCTCAACAGCTACCCGAGCAGGAGGGAACAATGGAAAACTCACTTCGACGCCGACTGAGTAGCGTTAGCACCAGTAGGACTTAGGCTAGGGCGAAGTCTCTCACCAGGTCAAACACCCCGTTCTCGATCGTCTGAGGGCCTTGCTTCCGTCCTCGGGGACCAACTCAATTTCGGCAGAAGCCGCGGGCATGACGAGTGGAGTGCCGTGGAGTTCAAGCTGGCGGCAGCGTGCACACAGTGAAAGAGGTCGGCAAGCGGGTGGATGTTGGGACTGACGACCGTTGGGTTCGCCAGTCACCGGGTACGGGTACGGGCCGGGACTGGGGAGCGGGCACCTTATTCGGTCCTCGACCCTTGCAGCTGTACCAATTGATCTTTGCATTAAACACTCCTCTCTTGCCCGTGAATTTCTACCTGCAGCCCGCTCCGTGAGACCAATCTTTGCTGAGGAAGCCTGTCCTAGGCTCGTTGCAGCTGCATGGTATCCGGCATCCCGTTGCAGCACCGCCGAGATCTCTGTCTTGAAGGGGAGCGTTTGGACTACACTCGACTCGGCGGCTCCGCGGCTACCGCGTTGGAGCCGTAACCAATGCATCTGATAGGCACCAGCCATACTAATTGCCCAACAGAACGGACAGCCCCCCCCCCCCCCCCCCGGTATAGAACGGCGCACTGAAATGGCCATCAGAGATCCCGTTGTCCTCACATATCAGGTTGTCACACGCAACGACGTTGCCTACCCTTACAACGCAGACGTGTACTTCCCGGAAACGAAACCTCATGAGGCCTGTCCCTTACTCGTGTATTTCCACTCGGGAGGTCTCACAGCGGGTTCCAGGCAACGCAACAGCTGGTTCCCCCACTGGCTGCTTCGTGAGTGTGCAACCCGCCCCATCCCGTGGCACAGGCCGCTTATAAGCAATCCACAGGCGAGTGCCTTCAAGCTGGATTGGCCTTCATAGCGGCCGATTACACATTGCTTGGTCCCGGGACCGCGCATGACATGGTGCGCGACGTGAAACGGCTCTTCTGGTGGATCCAACATGAGTTAAATCTCGAGCTTGGGAAACATGGCGGGTCCAAAGTATCTCCAGAGAGAGTGGTCGTGGCGGGTGAGTCGGCCGGGGGGTATCTCGCCTATCTATCGGTGCGTGATGTGTTTTTGATACAAGCTCGCGAGCTCAAATGGGCCGCAGGGAGTTCACGCCGAGCCCAAGCCTCGCGCAATTGCCTCGCTATACGGGATGGGAGGTGACTTCCTGTCGGATCACTATCTCATACGGAAGACGGTGAGTCATCGCGCGACGGCTTCAGCTCAGGCAGTCTAGACGCGTTTCTCGCACTGGATACCCTATTTGAATGATCCTACGGTGTTCAAAACACTGGACGACTGTGCAGACGATTCACCATTGGTACTCGAGGCGCCGACGGACGACGACGAACCACGCGTGACGTACTTCATATGGCTGGTGCAGGAGGCAACATTCCTCTCGGTGCTCAGCGGAGATCCGGCCTTGGGTCGAGCGTTGAAAGCACTGCCCTCTACTCGAAGCGACATCGCTATTGCTCCGGCGGGACGGTCGATATTTCCGCAACTCGGTATCACTCACGATTTCCCTCCCACATTCTTGGTATGGTGCAGGTTGTATTGCCTCGGATCCTATCGCTGACCCTTGTCGCCTGCCATAGGTTCACGGGACGGCTGACACGGCGGTTCTTGTGGGGGAATCTGACCTTATGGCCCAGCAGCTTGAAGCTTGCGGAGTGCGGCATCGCTATGTTCGGCTGGACGGGGTTGAGCATGGATTCGACTGGGGGACAGACCAGTGTCCAGGGGAGCTGGTGGGTCTTGTTCCGTTTCTCCAAGCCTTTGTTGGCATGGACAGAGGCGGTTCCGCATCGTGATGCAGCAGATCGTTCAATTTCGTTGACACGCTCCGCCTCTTGAGACGGAACTGGGGCCCACAGTGTGTGCGTTGCTCAGAAAGACCAATCTCAACGACTCTGGGTTCAGCCACCCTCGTCGCGCATGATAGTTCGCAATCACCACATACATGCAGTTCAAGTGGACCAGCTCTCAAAGTCTGAACGGCAGGCAGTTCATCGACATACAATACAGTAAACCGAATGTTAGCTACGGCTTAGTGCAAGATTTCATTGCTGAGGCAGACGGTGCCGTTCGCGGTCACCACAAACGACGCGACGCACTGCGCCACGCTGGCCCCTTTGCTTTTGACGACGCTGGCAAGTTGTCAACTCTATGTCGAGTACGCTTTGGGCAAGGGAACATCTCCGACTTACAAAGGAGGATAAATTCCCAAGCTACCACGCTCCTGCAGCTTCCGCCAGGTGGCTGGTCCCACCTCGATGCCCACTTCACGAACATTGAAGGGGAAGCTCGCGAACTGTGTTCACGGGGGGTGTCAGCTTGAGGAGAGGAGGCCCAGGTTTGAACCTCTCACCTGTGCGTCGCAGTACTTGGCCACATCTGCTTCTGCGGATGGGAGGGTGGTGAGGTCCAGGTTCGTTCGGGAACCAAGGTACTGGTAGAGTGTCGTCTCCATTTCACTGGCCTCCCGGGGCTGGCACGGTAAGCAGCCAAGTAGCGAAGACAATCTGTGTACACACCTCTGGATGGTTGTCGGATGTGAGCCAGACCTCGAATGTGTACACTTCTCCTTCTTGGAAAGTGATGTCATTCAACGTATCGTCCCGTTGCGCTGCTGTCGGCCAGAGATTGATGGTCTTCGGCCCTTGAATGTCCCAGCGTTCATGCTGCACATAGTAAATTGTGCGGAACTTCACTACCTAGAATGTTGCACGTACATTGTGAGCCGCTAGACCTTGCACGCCTTTGAACCCAGAGCTCCTTAGGAAGTTTTCGATCAAAGTTGTCAACTCCCAGGACCGCATTCCTGCCTGAAATCGACGGTCAGTTACTACGGACGATTTACCAGGACCTGCATGCCTGGCAAGGCCGCAGTGTCCATTGATTTACCTTGACCGAACTCAAAAGCCTTCTAGCCACTTCGTTGGCCATGGTCACCAGTGATTGCCTCTCCGGTGTGATGTCACCGACAGCAAATCTACAACGAGCTTCAATCGGGTGCTTCGCACGCCACAAGACCACTCACGTTTTGCCAAGCACGACACCATAACCCTATCTAATCAGTAAGAGTTGCTTTACAATTTCCATGCCCTCACGCACTTCTACATGGGCACCGAGCTGTACTTTCACCAGATCGCCGACTGATACCATCTCTGGTGAGTGGTTCGGCGCGTAGTTGCACACTGTTTGGTCAAGGCCCACCGTCGTCGGGTGACAGATCCCTGGGTGGCCGCGATGTCAGCTTTCTCGTCACTTCGTACGCATGTGAGAGTATACTTACCATGGTTGGGGGACGATGGGGGACTCAAATTGCGAATGGTAAGGTCACCGATACGACAGAGCTCAGCTATGGAGCTACCAGGGTGTATTTCGCTCAGCACCGCCATCAGGGCCTTCTCTGCGATACGGGAAGCATGTTGATAGCACTCGGTAGCTCTGCCGCACTCGTCAGCGCGCTGGTCTGTGCATGTATATGACAGGACGTACGTTTCGGAGCCGTGACACAGATGCATCTTGTCGTGTCTTCTCCTGTGTCTGTGAGTGTAGGGCACATTGTAAGGCCCTAAAGCATGCATGAGATAAGCGAGTGATTCGGTGCCACAGTGGTTTGCCTCCAGGAGCGGCGGCACCGCGGCACCGCGGCTAAAATGAGCTCCTCCCGGTCGCCCTCTCCCGCGCGGTATCTCGTCTCCGCACCAAGCTCTATCGGTGTCTGGAATGTCGATTCCTGAACACATCCACGACATCACAGTCCAGCCATGCTGGACGAGGCACCTGACAGATAAGGTTGACTGGGGGTCGCTGTGTATAAGTACGGCGACTATTCTGGGCCCCAAAAGCGGAAACACCCCGTCTTATACGACGAAACCTTCAAGACGCTGATCATGGCTCAGACTGCAGACGAGATTGTCGCCGTTGGCGACCGCTTTGAGATGGCAACCGGGGGAAGGTCTTCGCCCATTAGCCTGAAGTCCCATGGAACCAACAAAGGCGATGCCACGACCGAGGATTCCACCGCACAAGTTGTGGCCGTGGGCCGCGGCGGGGCAGATGCCGGCCTCGAGGCTATGGGGTACACCCCTCAGCTCAAACGGGTACTGCCCATTTCATACATCCCTCGCGCAAGGTGCGGCTGACGTGTCTGCCAGAACCGCGGTCAGCTGGAGATCCAGGGCATGCTCATGTCTCGTGGGTTCAAGCACTCAGGCTTTAACGACATCTGTTGACGCGGGGTATAGTCTTCGCCGTCCCTTTTGGAATCTCATCGGGCTTCTACACCGGTCTGTCCACCACCTTGGCAATTCAATTGTCCCCACTGATGACTCTCGTAGCGTTGATCGGTGGTGGTCCAGTCAGTTTGATCTGGGGCTTTATCCTCGTCGGATTCTTCCAAGAATGCGTCGCAGTATCTCTTGGGGAGATTCACAGCTGCCTCCCGACGTCCGGGTTCGTGTTTTCTTCGCTTAGATTCGGACGTGACTGAATGAGTCGCAGCGGACCGTACTACTGGAGTCATTGCCTTGCTCCACGACGTTTCAAGCATGCCCTGAGCTACACCACCGGATGGCTGGTGAGTACTCTCAATCCTATCTGAACTAAGCTAAAGATCACAGTACCTATTGGCAATCTGGATGCTGTACGTGTTCCGACCACAGACAAGTTAACAGCGAACCGAGTGTTGACATGTGCCTCAGTGATCTCGGGACTCACTACGGGACCGTCATCCTTATCTTTGGCGCGGTCAACATTTGGTATCCTGATTGTGCGTGCCGAGTTGTGTCTGCGAGATTTGCTCCCAGAGCCCTCCTTTTGCTGACGTGTGGTTTTCCGTTTCGTAGACGTGGCTCCCGCTTGGGTGTTGCTTGTCGCTACATATGGTCTCTATCTACTCAGCACCGTCGTGTGCTGGAAGGTGTGTGAACCAGATTTTGCCGAATTGAAAACAGGCTGACAAAATCGCTAGTTGGACGACTATGTGCCCATGCTAGACGTATATACACTGCCCGGCTTCTCTCTGTCATCGCTATCAATACTGTAACTGACCAAATCGAACAGAAAATCAACGCGGTATGGACGGGCATAGGCCTTATCGTGATCACGGTGAGTGATCGAATCATGTTGCAGCCTCGCTGACCCGACACAGACGACGTTGCTTGCCACACATCAGCTTGTGAGTGCAGGCAAAAGGATAAGCAGCTGGTCTGTGTGCGCCCGGCGACTGACCTGAGTAGGGTTTTCGAAGTGCATCATTCGTGTGAGTATAGCACGACATAAAGAAGCGCACCATTGACTCCGAGGCAGTTTCACAAACTACGACTGGAGCTTCTCCGGGTGAGTCTCACCCATTGAAGTGGTGTGAGAAGTTGTGCTGATAACGGCCGCAGTTGGGGTCAGGTGGGCGAGCCACGTCGGACAGTATCTGCATGTCTAACTCGAACAGGGCTTCACGTTCTTCATTGGCCTTCTTCCCGGTTGCTTCGTGATGTGTTCGTCCCTTTACCGTGCTCAAACGCCGATACCTGTGACGCTGACTGCACCCGTTACGTAGGCGGCGTGGGCTTCATTACTTCCATGTCGGAGGAGGTTGCGGTCCCTACAAAGCAGGCGAGCCCTGTTTTTTAAACATTTATATGGCTGCTGACTTGTTACCAGATTCCTCGAGCGATGGTTAGTCGCCAACCAGTGCGAGACGCAATGCTCATCATTAACATAGGTCATGGGCATCCCTCTCGCTGTCATCTCTGGACTCGTGATGATCCTGGGGTGCTTGTTCACCCTCCCGGATGTCGCTACTCTACTTGCCGCCCGTAAGTCGATCGCACCCCACAGCGACAGGGAGACAAAATCTTGCGAACGTCACGTGCAAAGCGTCAAAGCTGACTCCATTTCAAGCCGGTGGGACGCCTGTTCCTGTCATTCTCTCAACCGTCACCGGGAGCCAAACGGGCGGCACGGTAGGTCTCATCTTCGTGAAATCCGACCTCTGCCTAATGTATGAAGATTCTCCTCTCTATCGTGATTTCAAACGCCGCGATCGCCTGGTGGGTATTTCCTATGTCATGCAGAGGCCTGCTGATGGGAACAGTGTGGCCAACCAATTCGTCTCTTCAAGGACCACTTGGGCCTGTGAGTGTGTCTCGCCTTTGAACTCGCACTGCAGCTAATCTGCTTCTTGAAGTTTCTCGGGACGACGCCTTGCCCCTCTCGTCGCTATGGGCTTCGGTGGACAACAACTCTCAGCCACGAAACGCACTCTTCGTCTCCAGTGAGCTTCAGTCTGGTTAACCGCGTATCTCAAGTCTGATGAGATTTAGCCCTCGTCCAGATGTTGGTGACTCTGCTTTCGCTCGGCTCTTCGTCTGCCTTCAATGCCTTCCTCAACGTGGGGATCATCGGTGTGGACCTGTCTTATGGTCTGCCCATCTTCATTAGTCTTCTCGATAGGCGACGCACCGTCTCATCCGCCCCATACAACATGGGCTGGATTGGCGTTGGGTGCAACGTCATCACGACAGCTTGGGTTGCCTTCTCCCTTGTTTTGTTCTGTATGGTGAGTGCATTCGCTCAGTCTCGTCAGCAAATCGCAAGTCGGACTGACCTGGATGCAGCCCATCGCCATACCTGTGTGAGTATGAGCAGTCAACGCTCCAATGACCGTTCATCGTTTGTACTAATACCGGTCAGCACGGCGACCTCGGCCAATTATGCTCCCGCGGTCTTGGCGTTCTTCAGTGCGTTGATCATACAATCCGTGTACAGTACTTAACATTGACTTGGCTGAATTTTTCTTAGTGGGCTTCTCCGGCCTTTGGTTTGCTTTGTGAGCTGATGCGCTAAGTGTGAGCGGTTTCGGAATCTGACATGAAACAGGCGAGCGAGGAAGACTTATAGGGGTCCTCCGGCAAACCTCAACCTTGAAGAGCATCATTGAGCCGTCACCCGTGCTCACTGGGAGGTGGTGTTGTAGGTCCACGAATGACTCGAGGTGGAAAAGACAAAGAGACCAGAGCCATGGCGAGTTGAGGAGAGGCGAGGCGAAGCTGTCGAACGGCTGGAGACACAGAGGCTGTTAGTAGTAGTAGTGTGGTGAGGGAGAAGTCAAAGAAGACATGTTCTGTACATTGTCAAATGCGACGCTCTGTCTGCGCACAGCCAAGAAAGAACTCATCTTTCACGGCTGGCAGTTTGCCTCCCAAGGTCTTCCGAGTTTTCTTGTAGTGGCGATCCCGGCAGCGGCGCGACAAGGTTGCTCGACCGCGGAAGCTGCCAAAATGGCACAACACTGCATCGTCATAGACGAGACTATGCAGACGTCCACAACTGACGGCCCTCACTGCAATTGGGACCCGTTGGATTTAGACGACTCATTTCGGCAGATGCGAACATCTTCTACGATGTCCCAGTGTCAACGCAGATTTGTGCTGGGCGGATAAATTCAACCATCCGGGTCTCATTGCAATCTGTTTCCTGATGAAAGGTCCATTGAGGTGACATCGTGAGACGTCCTGCAGTCCCTCGATCCTCCCATGAGACTGGGATCCTACCCCGAAAACCCTGTGCGCCCACAACGACAGAGACAGCGCTGCATGCATCACGAGGTTCGACCTGCTAAATCATCGGGGTCACAATAGAGTCAACAAGTGCTTTGCTGTATTCTCGCCCGAGATGATCGCCCCCTCCATGTATCCCTTCCACACGTGGGAGAACTCGGCGCCACAGAAGTGTACAGAACCGTGAGGCTCGGCGTGGCTGTCACCATACTCGGTAAATGCCCCTACGTTGGTGACGGGACAAGGTGCCCCAAGAGAAAATTCTTCCTTGATCCATTGAAATTCAAGTACCTCGATGGTGTTGTTGACGGCCTCGGCGTTTCCCATCATCCTGGCCACTTGGTTCTTGACGAGTTTCTCGCGCTCCGCAAGGGGCAGTTTCGTGTACCTCGCCCCGTTTGCGGCGACGATAAAGCACGACAAGCTGTGCTGTCGAGGCTTCAGAGCAGGATCGTCCGTCCCGTATACGCCATCGCACGTGTCGAAGACCAGCGACACGGGGTACTCCGATGACAGACAAAAGCCCGACCAGCCGTCATCCAGCCACCAAGCGCGGTCGTAGAGCAGGACCATCTTGGAATATGTGCCGATGAACGATCTCTGCACCAGTAGGTGCTTCTCCACGGGAAGGGAGGGCTCCCATCGGATGTCGGTGTATAGCGGAGTGGGAACGGCGCAAATGACCATGCGCCCAACGAATTGTCGCCCATCACGCGTCTGAACCAAGGTCCCGTCATTGGTTTGGATGATCGAACTGACCGCCGCGTTGAGCTTGACGGCGCCCTCAGGTAGGACGTGATGCTGGATGAAAGTGGACATGGTCTGATTACCGTTGCGGGTGCGCTGGAACTGTCCGCCTTGATCGTCCGCGGCAATCAGGCGGAAAAAGCCTCCTGCGGGAGCGGTTAGCTGATCGAGTCACTGACGATGAGGATAGTGAGTGGTTACACACCTGCTGTCTTTGCAAAGTGAAGGAAGTAGAAGAGCGAGGTCTCGTGCATTTCAGCGCCGACCAACGCCCGGCACAGCGGAGTCAGGGCGGCCACAGTGGTTGGCCTAGCCTTCATCTTCTCAACCCAAGCGGCCATAGTATACCCGTCGTGGTAACGGGCGTTGGGCGTAGAGTTGGGGTCCTCCAGGTTGACGGCGAGACTTAGGGTGTCGAGTTCCTTGAAGACCCGCGTGTAGTCGGCCATATCCTCGTCGCTCAAGGGAATGGGAGACTTGTCGCCCACACCTCCATCTTCGATGCGTCAGAGCTATCTGCTATCAACCTTCCCCTCTTGACTCACCGTCCTCGTAACGAAGTTGCGTGTCCGGCCCAAGCTCGCAGACCGTGGTCCCGTGGACTCGTTGCTGATAAAGGACGTTTGATGCCTCCAGCGCCAGCTGGCAGACTCGGGGCTGCGTATGCCTGCGCAAATATGAGTCAAGGGGGGCTGGCTTCCGAGGTGATCACTCACTCGTTCACCCATGCGGCTCCAACGTCCACCCTGCCTCCAGTCTTGCTGGTCAGGGTCAAGGTTTTGCCGCCGACCTAGACATGAGCAAGGGGACGTGGCTTTGCCCAACGAAACTCACTCGGTCGCGGGCTTCGAGAACCACTACCGACTTTGCAGCCTCGTGGAGAGTGCGTGCGGCCAACAGCCCCGCCAAACCAGCGCCAATGACGACGACATCGACATCGGGACCAAGGGCAAGGCCCTGGAGCTTGTCGGTGACTTTGCTAACGACAGTTTGTGTCATGGTACAATAGTAATCGATGATTAGCTCGAGTCGTCAAAAGGTGTGGCCTCGAGTTACGCATTCGTGAGCGTTATAGCGTCCCAAATATACTACAGTACGAACGCGGGTCTCCCCAATGCATGCATGTGACGATCCCGAGTCGGGTTTCGGTGAACAACCGCATGTCTGGAAAAACCCGCCGAGCCGCGACTTGCAACCGATAGCCGCCTCTGTAACCAATGTTTTGCCGCCCCAGCTCTCGAGCCGACTTACGAACGGTTAGCCTCCACCGCGATAGCCGCAGGGCCAAGCAATGCATGAGGTGCAGCGCCCATCCAGACTTTGATCAACTGTGCTCCCGGGGGCCGGGGTTTTGGGCTCAGAACGCCGTCTTCAACTTGACCGTAGTCTTACACGTCCCACCCGCCACCTCGACAGCATTCTTCTTCGACATGGTTGGTCAGATTGTTCTGCTGGGTGATTCAAACACACAGTTCTCCTGGATGCCCGGGGGAACAGCAGCAGCTCTGGCAGATCGTTATCAGAGACAATAGTACGCCCCAAACGAGTACGCTTCAGGACTGACGGATCAGTGATGTTTACACTAGGGGTTTCAGCGGGTTCAACTGTATGTGTCGAAGCAAGTCACCGGGTCAAGCTGACGATGCTTCATCCAGCTGAATGGGCAAAACGCTTCGCACAGATCGTGTTGCCTGACTTTCAAAATTTGCGTCTCTTGATCTTGTGGTACGGGGTAAGCTGCACTGCCCTCGAGGGTGTAGGAGTGGGGACTGACATTTAGACAAATGACGCTCTGGTGCCGCCGGAGCCCAGAGCCATAACCTTGAAACGGTACCAAGAGAACCTCGCTGCAATCATCGCTCTTGTACCCACCGAAACGCCGATCATTGTGGTCTCGCCGCCTTGCTATTCGCCAAGAGGACGCGCGCGCGACATCAACATCGACTGGGTGGCTGGAGTGACCAAGCTGGAAAGAGATCCGGACGGGGTCCGAGAGTATGGACTCGCGGCGAGAGAGACGGTTGAAGCGCTGCAGAAGGCGAGCCTTCGGCCAATCGCTTTTTGCGACGTTCATCAGCCGATGGAAGACTCAGCGCTCGATAGGGGAAGGGGTGACAGGGAGGAGGGTCTTTCCCACTTTCTGCATGATGGCGTCCATCTGACATCCGAAGGCTACAAGGTCAGGCATCCAGGTGTGTTGAAGGGGCAAGAAAGCTAATCCACCAGGTTGTGATGGATCAACTGGCTCGAGTGATTGATACCAACTTTCCGGAGCTGAACAAGGAGCCGAGACTCTTTCCAGACTTCACGTGAGAGCCTTGTTTCGGGGGAGTGAGGCGAAGCTCACGTGAAACAGAGAAGTCGACCACGCTGACCCCACTGGTTTCTTTGGGGAATAGTAGGACCTCGTTGGATGGCTCAGGGGACATGTAACATCTGGGGTTCAGCATTCTGATGACGATTAGTATGTATTATGGGTTCATCTGTCGGACAAGCCCTGCGTGCACAGTACCGACGACTTCCAGTGACCGAACACGAGGGATCTAATCTTGATGGGGTTGGTACGTAGGATCGACCACGCTGACAAGTCAAACTCAGTCTTAATTTGTGCGGTGCAATGGAGATCAGCGACGCGTTGATGGTGCGGGTCATTGTTATCAGGTCTATTTTGCAAGGTTCCTCGCAGATCTTCATTATCCATGCCACTCTTGACCACTGGGTGCACCTGCAACCACGGAAAGCAGGCCGATTTCTGTTCACGCGTGCACGACACAGACAAGATACGTCGAGTGCGTCGAGGCGAACGCTCATGTGAGGCGGCATCTCACGCGGGAATCAGACTTGGGGAAGACGGGGATACAACGGCATTGTTGGGTCTTCTACTCTACTGAACATCCTCACCCAAAGCCCTCCCGGACAGCACAGAAAATACCACCCAGCACCAAAGTTACCAGGAGATCTTTGCGGCCAACCAGGGGGGGCTTGCTGGGCTGGCTGACCCCAGAGCAGGCCAAAGCAGTCATCGAGGTTGCTCCAAGCTGGGCACGGCTTGTCTGACTGTCGTACCGTGGCACCACTCTCTGGGCCTCATCAACTTTGAGGCTGCGGCTGAGCTGCAGCTTTGCACCCGAAACACAAGTCTTTGTAGGTAGCCCCGAAGTCTGTCTTCAGAGGAAGCCATGGTGTGCGGCCAGCCACAAAGTAGTTGTGCGCGTTATTGGATAAGGCCTTGCCTCCAACCCCGGCACCTGAGTCAGACTCGAACCGCTCTGCCACCAGGCGCAACGACTCCCGGGTAGTCACTCAGCTTGGGTCTCAGTCCATAGGGCTACATAATGCTAGGTAGCGATGCAGCAGATGACTGGCATCGGGAACCACAAGGCAAACTGGCAGGTTGCTCAGCAATGAGGAGATGACGGCCCGACAAATGCAACTCACGGGGATCTGCCAGGACAGATTGCTTCCGATCTTGGCCGTGCCGACGAGAACACCGGACATGACGAGAGCGGCAAAGGTCTGGCGATGGTCAGTGACGCCAGAAAAGGTCGCGGGTGAAAGACCGCTCGGCGCTCACAAAGGACACGTAGAACGCGCCGACGGCGATACCTCTGATCTGCGCGGGGACGAGTTCAGCACAGTATGCCGAGTTGACGACGATTCCCGAATACGACCCTGCAGTACTCTCCTGGCGTACAAGGATGCACGCTCCATAAGCCTGCTGGAGCAAGACAACAACCCGTCCTGGCTGGTCAACAAGTACCTCGACTCTGTGGTCGACCAAAAGATTCGGCAATGCCAAACCAGCAAGCTCCGGTTCCTACCAGTTGTCCTCTCATACAGCGGTATGATGATTGGCATCAGGACCAAGGTCTTCGCCTCCTGAAGACTCTAATGAAACATGGGACACACAACCTGATCCACACACCGCTGTCTCTTTGCCTTTTGCAGGCCAGGGTCCGCAGCTTTGAGCCACACATAACCGCGGTAGAACTCCGTACACCGGACAGACGCGCTATGCACCCCCTACAGTCACCTCCTGTTCGACAGGACGAAGATGCTCAACCCAACGGAACGACGTCATAGTATGTACTGGTACGCTCAACTCCATTCTTATTTGACTTTGACAGGATCAAATGGATTATCATCACAGCTTGCCACCGTTGTCCTTGTTTACTAGAACATATCTGAACCTCGGCCCAACTTCCTCGAAGTCGTTCAAGGCCTGATTGATGTTATCCATGTCGTACTTTTGGATCCATGACTCGATCTTGTTGTCGACCACGAGTTGAAGCATGCGTTTTATCTGATCGGGAGAGCCAATATTGGATCCAGATACTTTCCTGTTTCCGCCAATCAATGCCCCGCAAGAAACGTTGAGGCCAGGGGAAATGCCGACGATCACCAGAGTCCCGTAGGCATCCAGCATCGGCAAATAGGGAAGCAAGTCCAAGGTGTCCGGGTCTATTGCACCGATTCAGCAGCCAGGAAGCCGTATCGCCTTTGTCCAACTCACTGATTGTGCAGATGATCAGATCCAACGATCCTTCATGACCCTTTGTCCCCTCCGACATCGCAATATACTTGTCTGCACCCAAGGTCTTCGCATCCTCCGCTTTATCTTTACTGCGGGAGATTGCAGTGACATTGGCACCCATTGCCTTCGCAAACATCACGGCGTAGTGCCCCAGTCCACCGATACCAATCACACCGACGGTCTTGGCTTTGGTCCCCGCACCATAGTCCTCCAGCGGCGAGTAAACGGTGATTCCACCACAAAACATTGGCGCCGCAGATGCCAAGTCGAGTTGCTGCGGAATCTTGACCGCATATCCAGACGGACCTCGCCAAAATTTTGCGAATCCACCCTTGGATATGGACCCAGCTATCTTGGCGTTGCCGTGGTGATACGGAGAATTCATCGTCCAAGTAATTTTGGAGCAGACTTGTCCTTCGCCTGTGACATGACCAATATTAGAGGCTGTTCATGGACCGCTCTGCAAGTCGATGGAGATAAATCGATCCTACTCACCCTTCAAACACCACTTACACTCCCTGCAAGAGTCCGACTGCGCACCAATACCCACATGGTCACCCAACTTGATCCCATTCGTGACTTTGCCGCCAACTCTGACAACTTCCCCTACAATTTCGTGCCCACAGACGGAAGGCTTGTCGGGACTCAATGCTCCCCAGTCCCCAGATAGAGCGTGGACATCAGATCCACAAATGCCGCAGTAAAGCACCTTGACTGAAAGCCCCAAATCTTCAGCGAAAGCGCACACCCAACAACTTCGACACTCACCATCAATGTCGTCCTCATCCCACGTCTTCGGGGTGAATGTTTTGAACACCATTCCACCCTTTGTCGCGTTGTCATCAATCCCTGCCCATCCCTCGAACTTGCAGTCCTGCGTGGAAGACATCTTTCGAGCTGTTGATTGCGTTGTGGACGTTCAACAGTTGAAATTCGAATAGGACACACGACCCAATGCAATCCTTAGACGCCGGCTTTTAGGCATGATTGGTTCCCACTTTCGATGTTTTGTACCTCCACCTGCCTTCGCTTTCCTCCACTTCCCTCCACTTTCCACGGTGGGCAACCCGCAAATCGCCGGCCAATCCGGCGTGTTTGTAACCGTACCCGTCAAGAGGGAAAAGATGAGTGAGGCCGAGCCAGGCCAATCATCGCATACATGAAGAGCCCAACCCCGCAGACCTCGCCTAGCCTGTTAGACATTCGTCACAATCCATTCGGCGCAGCACCGACCCAGGCCCCCATCGGTTGGGTGAGCAATGGACGTTCACGATCGTGAGGGAAGGTCGGGCGAGAAGTCGTAGCGTATCAGTGGCAACAGAGCGATTGAGGATATGCTACATATTCTTCACGACAGCAAGGCCAACCCTGAAGACGTCTTCCTTCATGACCCTTTCTCTCTCGACAGCATCGTCCTCTCGTAGACCGCAACGGTGCGTGGCTTTCTCATGGAGCTTCGTTCGGCGCCTCGCAAGCCGAAACCTTCTCTTGAGTATTGAGTTGTATGTATTCGGCCAATTGTTAGAGGGACAACAGGTCCTACACCTCTCAGACATGCGTTCCGTCGCGATTAGTCATTAGACTCCTGTTACGTAGGTCGGATGAGGATGATGAGGTGGACTCACGTCACGATTCTCAAGATTGACAAACTCCTTGTCGATTGCGTCAACGCCGTCCGTAGTGATGTCGACCAATGCACGGCAACAGGCTGGTGTTGACTGAGCTCGCCCCAAAACATCCGCTCAAGACAATTGCGACTGAAAGGAAAAGCTTGATCACACTCTAGAGGCCACCGAGCGGCACAGGGTGGACCATCACTGACTGTCGTATTGCTGGTCGCCTCATGGGTGTGCATGGTCGTTGACGTACGTATCAAGACCGTACAAGTGCGCCCACTGAGCGGATGGATCGCCATCATGGATGTCTGATGATGGATCCCCCTGCCGCTTAGAGGCATAGAAGAGCATTGAACGTTTGTCACTTACGTCCAGAGGTACCGCGCAATCTTGCATCGACACCCCGCGGGCTGCAAACATGTATCCTTTGAGCGCTGCCAGTCGAGCGTTTGTAGAGTCGTAGACATTCGAGTAGTCGGCTCCATCCCAGGGCAGCACCAGCCGGCAAGCAGACGCTTGTGATGTTTTGCCGACGATCATCCGACGATCCCCTCGACTTCACCACCTCCACCACCTCCACCGAGCGGGATCTCACATGTGACATGTCTGCTCTCGTCGAGGCTCTTCCTGTCCTGCATTTCGTTCCGGCAATGGCTTCCAGATACAAATGCGCAACGGCTCGTACACTCATCTTAGACGCTACCTCCTCGAATGAACCTCAACGTGAGCCGCTTCCAAGACCATGTCTCCGCTCCAGGCGAGTCAGTGACGCCCTTGGCCCGGCTTCGCGTATTTTCGCCTCATGCAGCAATTCGGTGGGTCTTTCATGCTTCAGCCTCACGATGTCTGACCATTTTGCGAATAGCTTCTCCCCACTGCAGTTTGGCGGAATAGCCCTTGGAACCGCATGGAGCGATTATAATCCAGGCGCTGACAAGGAAGAGTCGTTTTGGCTGCTGGACACCTTACTTCGAGGCGGGAGGCTGCACGGTAGACACGGCGAATACGTATAATGTACGCTGAGACAATACACTCCCTTGGCTCCTGGTCACGACTCTCAGATTCCGCGAGATCGTCATCGAGCTGACTTGTGAGCAGAACGGGCAGAGCGAAGAGCTCCTCGGCGAGTGGATGGAGAAAAGGGGGAACCGGGATCGGATGGTCATCTGCACCAAATTCACCTCGACGTCACTCCACACTCCTTGCTTCGCTCTGCGGCACACATCCGTTGACTCTGATGTAGGTGGCAAGCATATCTGTACGGGAAGAACGAGGTCATCAATCTCGCCGGGTCGTCTCGCAAGAGCATGCACGTCTCCGTTCGCGAATCCCTCAGGAAGCTCCGAACGGATTATGTGGGTGAAACGACCAGGAACACCTATCTTGCTGACGTGGATACTGCAGATCGACGTCCTCTATGTTCACTGGGTATGAACCGACTACAACTCAGGTGAGAGCTATATTGATGTAGTCCCAAGCTCGACTACTCCGTCTCCGTGGAGGAACTCATGGATTCGCTGGACGCCCTCGTCAAAGCCGGCAAAGTGCTCTACCTTGGGGCGTCAAATCTCCCAGCCTGGTTTGTGGCTGGATGCAACTCTTATGCGAGGTGTGTGGGTGAATCATGATCCGGCAGTCACGAGACGGACTGAAGTTAGCAGAGCCAAAGGGCAGGCGACATTTGTGATTCTGCAGACCAAGTGGAATGTCCCTGAGTGAGTCCGTCTCATCTTTCGGTGCTGCTCACACCAATCAGGCGTGACATCGAGAGGGAACTTCTCCCAATGGCGCAAACATATGGTATGGCTATTGCTCCTTGGAGTGCTCTAGCCTCAGGCCGGCTTCAGAGCGAAAACCAGGTGCGGAAAGACATCCTCACCATCGCTCCATTCTGACACTGACACTCACTTTCAGCTGGCGAAGTTGCAAGCCGAAGGTACTTTCCGGAAGGGTTGGGGAGGCGACAGTCTCACTAAAGAGGAAATGGAATACTGCAAGACGTTGACAGAGGTCGCTGTCGCACATGGTCTAGGGGACGAGAGTGTCGCTCCGGTTGCTCTCGCCTACCTTATGACCAAATATCCGCTCGTCTTTCCTATCGTCGCGTTCCACACCGCCGAAGTAAGTCTTGATATCGCTTCACTAATGATCCTCCGCTCCACCGCCTCCCCTGCGCACTCGCTGATCCTCCCATAGCAACTCAGCGACAACATTCGTGCTCTCACAATCACGCTGACGGACGCGGAGATGAAGAGACTCGAAAGTGAGTCGTGTATCTGGAGATGCTTCATGGCTAACCTGGGCCAGGCATCAAGCCTCTCGATCTGGGATTCCCTCTCAGCATGATCGGTGAGGATCCAAAACTGACCGGTGTTCCCACCGGCTCAAACCTGTTGGAACTTGGTCCTATCGATTGGCTCGTGGATAAGAAGGTTTACTTGTCGCAACTTGACAAGTGAGGCGAAGCTTGAGATACAGTACTCGGCGGATCTGGTATTCTAAGTCCAGATGCAGAGGAGACTTCGGTGTTCACCCCACCCTGAACAGGTGTGACCACCTGGGATTGGCCCGATCATGTGTTCAACGGCCTAGAACATCAACGCATGCCAACATTGTTAATTTGTGACGACCATACCAAACTACGCAGATCATACTGTATTTTTCCAATATAAATAGCATCCTCTCCCACATGGGTCTCCATTGGCCCACGCTCTGATTGAAAACGCGATCAGAGTGTACGCAGGGTGTGGATTCTCGTACTTTTCGTTTCATTACTCAATGTACGACAGCTAGACACACAATTTGGATTCGCAGTACACATTTCGGAACTCCATAAGAAGTCACAGATCGAAGATTGCCAACGACTAAAGCTTGACCCCATTCAAGCCCTTATAGAGTTCACGTACCGACCGCTGGTCACGACTTCGTGCCGCTGTGCTCATCCTACGAAGCTCTCGCTTCGCCTCCAAGGCGTTGAGGAACCCTTGCTCGAGAGCGCCGTCAATTGCCGCCCGCCAGCCGTGGGCCCAGTCGGCCGAAGCGAAGAAGACGTTGCCGTGCCGACTCTGAAGCTCCTCCTGGTACTCGGTCAGGAAGCCTGGCTGCCACCAAGCCGGGCCTGCCTGGGCATAAGGATCAGTGTTCCAATTGTGAAATACCTGTGCATTTTGTCAATGGCGGTCTGGCAAGGAGGAAATTCGACTAACCATGCGCCTGACCTCCATCGGGTGAAACCTCTTGAGAGCGGTGACGACCTTGTCGGGGTGTTCCTCTGGCACGAAGTGGGGTCTCTCGTCCGCCCCAAACGCCACAATGTGGGTGTTGCCATTGGGTAGCATGCCGTCGCCATACGCGTAAAGGAGCTCTCCCGGATACGTGCAGGCGCGAAGACCAGCGAGCTTGCCATCCACTTCGGCATGTACCTTTGTCATGTGGTTGACATGACCAATCTTGATTGCCTCCTGTCTCGTTGCGGAGAGCGGCGGCTCAAAGCGTATCGAGTGCAGGACATTGAGAGGGACGGTGCAGATGACGCGTCGAGCACGATAAGTGCGGCCGCGCGTGTCGTTCACCGCGACGAATCGACCCGTGTCCGAGACGGAGCGAATAGGCGTCGAGAACGAATAGTCAAGACCATACTCGACAGATTCGTCGAACATCCTACGTGTCAGTTCGGATTGGCCTTGGCGAAGCTTGTACAGTAGCCAGACGTCTTCAAAATTGTCCGATGAGTGGCCCATGAGAGCGTGCGACCGAACCATGTCCCACAGGCTGGAGTTGTCCAGGTTGCCGCCGGAGATATGGAGCAAGAGGGACTGAAGCAGGGCTCCTTCATCCTCGTCCAGCTGGCCCTTGATCTCCTCGTAGCGGTCACGGCAAGTCTGCTTGTCGAGATGTTCCACAAGCCGACGGTCGACGCGAACGTTGTCTAGCTGAGAGTGCGGCAATGGGCAAACCGCCCGGCCTTGCTGCCCATCGACGTTGACAAAGACATCCCACGCGTGGACCTGCTTCCTACCCGCCTCCTCCAGGCTCAGACGACGTGGTCCCCTACCTGCGGAGTGTCAGCGACTGAGGTATTAACCATGTTGCCATGCCGTTGTTCACCTGTGTCCAATGTGAAATAATCCGCCCCTCCGTCCGGCGTTTTGGTGAGAATGAGGTCGTTGGCCATGCCATATCGCTCCATCTCCTTCTGCAGGTACCCCATCCAGTGAGTGACCCAAGTCCCTCCCATCTCATAGTTGTATCCTGGAGAGTCAGCGGTCGGTCACTGCCGCAACTCGGAAGCCACTTACCGTCGACTTCCGCGGTCCAAACACGACCACCCACGCGGTCGCGTGCCTCGAGCATCAGCGTGGAGAAACCTGCATCTGGTTAGACCGCTGGATAGCTCAACTAAGCCTTCGGTCGAACCCACCCGCTTCGCTTGTCTCCCTTGCTGCCATCAACCCGGCATACCCTCCGCCAATCACAATTACGTCGTACAAGTGGTCCGATTCATTGGCGAAGGACACCGGTGGCTCGACGACCCCTTTGCTTTTCAGCAGGCCACGTCGGACTCCGCTTGCCGGCGTCCAGACAAATCCTTCCGATGTCCTTGGTGTGGTCTGCATGGTTCTCAGGAAAGGAAGGCGAAAGCGAAAGCAGAGCTGAGCAAAGCCACCATGCATAGCTCCAACATTTGCGTTCAGGCTATCAACATCTTCGCCGATCGGTGATTTGCCGCCGCGGCGCGCCAATAGCCGCCACTTTTGCCGCTAACCGACGCGCGGTTACAGGAATGTATGAACACGGTAACTCGTACGTACTCGTGGCGTCATACAGGCGGCCCACAGTACGAGTACTCTTACAGGGACATTGGCGACGGATTGAATGAAAGTGTATGTTACGTGGTATGCAGAAGTCCGGTTCCACGAGCGGAACAATTCAGCGCGGTGCAGGCGAATTGAGGAACCAACTTACAGTACTCGTAGAGTACAGTAACTGTAAACAGTACTCGTACTGTTGTACAAATACAAGATACTGTACTTGTACAAGTACATCATGTGTGGCGCTTCGAACGACCTATTCGTCACGGATATCTCAGCCTTGGCGTTCCGTCCAGTCCCATCCCACGTACATTCATACCTACATGCATTAGGATCGCATTGTAACGTCTTGAATCTGACTTGCGGCACATAGTGAAGCATCCTTTGGTGTGTTGCGCCTGCTACATACAGGCGTGTGAGATCCCTAATCCCCCGATCACTCCGGGGCCCACCGACTGGGAACATGTCGAATACAGCGCCGGAAGGGGAGGGAACTGTGTGTAGTTCAGAATTATTGGTGGAAGAGACGATTAAGGACGTGCTCAGGATGGAGCTACAGTACAGTACAGTGTGGAGGGGCGCATCATCGTGGCGAAGAGCGTCATACTGACCTTGGTCTCGCACAGGTACACAATTGGTACAGGGGCGAGCCGGACAATTGCCAGCAGTAGCAGGAGCAGCACGACTCGATGAGATGTTTCAGTCCCCCGCACGTCTACATCGTTCGCCCGAGACCATATGCAGGGCTTCCGTGAAGCCATAGAAGCTACTATCTCGCCCTCGGAACTATCACCCGTTCATCCCAGATTGGATGACACAAAAGGCCATGCATGAGCGCATGGTGCTTTTTGCGGAAACAAACTGGTACAGTACAAGCTGGGCAAACAGGGTCTCGCGACGTGGCGGGATAGGTGTGCCGCAGGGACGTTTGTCATCCATGACTAGTACCTTCCGGTTCCAGACTGGATTATGTAGACAAGCTATGCACCTCACGCCGGCCGGCCGGCCCGTCTTGTTCCGAGGCCAGTGATGTGAACGTGGTCGATGAGGAAGCACAAGCAAACAGTTCTGCATTCCGCGCTCGACACGCCACCGCAGTCCAACAATCAGTACAGCAGCCTGAGTGGTCCCTCGTGGTCGCCAGTCCGCAAATCCAGCCGAGACGAGGTTGATCAGACAGTCTGTGTGGTCGCCTTCATGTCATCGGCGGCTGTCTTGGTGCTGCTGAATTGACGAGCCGGTATCTTCCTCTCAAACAGCTCGTCCAGCTCGTTGTAGGTTCGGCCTTTCGTTTCGGGGATGAAGAAGAAGATAACGACGAAGGAGAGGACGGTGAGACCGAACCAGAAGTAACCAATGTTGAGGCCCCAGTTCGCCCCCGGGTTAGCGAGCATGATCGGGGTGGTGTAGTTGAACAGCAAGCCGAAGGCTGCGGTACCGCCAGCGGCGAAGCCGGTGGTCTTTGCGCGCAATCGCGGGGTAGAGGTCTCGGCGACGAATGTCCATCCTGTCAATAGGTCAGCCAGTGCACAGCCAGTGGCTTGGTGCTATACGCTGCGCGTCACACCCACCCAGTGGTCCGCAAGATAGATTGAACGCGGTAACGTGAATAGCGAAGATGACCACAATGACGATCCCCTGATTGCTGTGGCCGGTCGACTGAAGAACTCCGATAAGAAGCATGCAGACGGCCATCACCGTCGCACCGCCCATGAGAGAGGGTCTTCGGCCAATGATCTCGACGGTGAAGAACGAGACGATGGTGGCGATATTGGTGATCACCTTTAGAATAAGGGAGGCCAAGAAAGGCCAGGTGATACCAGCTAGACCGAAGAAGTAGGACGAGTAATTGGAGACCAGCGAGAGACCGCAGAACTGCTGGAACGCCAGCGGGAACCAAGAGATGAACGTGCGCCGGCTGCACCATCAGCAGCCGCACATGCCGAGCCTGATGCGCTCACCCATTGATGCCTTTGAAGATCTCCAATATAGTTGCAGACTTCTGAACCGATTGCAGGGCCTCGGAGTGGGCGAGGTTACGTTGCAAGACCTGATACTCCTCCTCTGCGTCCCAACCCTGCACGTTCCCGTACAGGCGCGTCATGGTCTTCTTCGCCTTGTCGTGCTCATGGCGGCGAGCGAAATACCCTGGAGCTCAGTGACTATACAGGGCTTCTCCTCGGAAGCAGAACTCACAAGGTGACTCGGGAATGAACGGTATCAACGGAAGGAAGAGGCCCAAGAAGACGAATTGAGAGTAAAAGGCGTTCTGAAACTGGCCAGGTTCCAGAGTCGAGACGACCTGCAGAGCGACCGCCGCTGTCTCCGTCAGCGCCGGTTCTGCGGATGCTCAGGTATGTGACCAACCTCCGAGACCTCCGAGGTTATAGGCGATCGAATACATTGCCAGCATCGTTCCTCGAATCTGAGGGATGCTGCACTGTAAGCATGCGCCGCCGCGAATCAAACTGATGACTTACGATACTTCGCTGATGTAAACAGTGATTCCTGACTGGACCAACCCAACAGCCAGTCCAGAGAACAGGCGAGCAAAGAGGTAGGTCCTCCAGTTCGTGGCCGTAATCTCGAGTACTGCGGCGACGACAACCCAGAGGCAGACCATGTACATGACGCTTTTGCGCCCGAAACGGTCGCTGAGGAATGGTCCACTCCACATCGACACGATCTGACCGGCCGACTGTACTCCTCCCCAGGCGCCGACGATCTTGGCGTCCAAGGATACAACACCACTAGCGCTGTGCACAGTGCCAAAGGTAGCGATTAATCCTTTGTTGGCGACGATAGAACCGGGAACTGGAGACATGGTCAGGGACCTCGCGAGCAGTTGGTGATTCCCACTTACTGACGATGGCATAGCCATCGAATAGAGCACCGACACTGGCTAAGAAGGCCCACAAGATAGACTTCCAGAACACGCGGGCTGCAGCAAGCCTGCCCAGGCTTGCGAACCTCGACTCTGTCTCGAGATTTGGCTGGTCCACAGGCTGCTTGATGTGCTCCAATTGGGCGGTCTCTTGTCCCTTCTCTTGAAGCTCGTCAAGAGGACTAGGGAGAATGTAAGTGGGCGCTGACATGTTGGGGAGGGCTGAGATGTTGGATCGTCCGCCTGGTAGGGTTGGTTTGTCCGTTTGGTCGCCAGCATGGACGAGATTTATACGCATCTCAGACCGTCGAGACCGCAGGCGGGTCATGAAGGGACCCATGGGGGCGCCATTCCAATTGGGACTTCGGACCGGAAATCCTGCAGTCGGGTCCTGAGGAAATGCCGGATCTGCCCTGCGGAGACGAGCTCAGCGGGGTATCATCTTGCCGTACGTCGGTCCCCAGTGGCCGGTGTCAAATCGCTCCGAACCTGCCGAATCCCTCGAGCATTTGTCGGTGAACATGTGCTCATACAGTTAGCGCTGGTCCCCGGCCGCGTCGGACAACAACATACCCATTGGTTGCCTCATGCCTCCAACGAAACACCTCGACATGGCTGCAACCTGTCAGATAGGCAAGATTTCTGTGGAGCGGTATGCCTCGGCGTTTGGAATCCAGCACTCAGCCCCCCGTATCTCGTGGAGGTTTGAGGGGGACGCGGTGGATTGGAGACAGGCATCATATGACCTCCGCCTGGAAGGGCTCAACAGACGACTGGAAGTCTTTCATGGCGACTCCGAGGCCTCGGTTCTTGTCTACTGGCCATTCTCTCCGCTTCGATCCCGGGAACGAGTCACCCTGCATGTGCGAGCGACATCAGCCGCAGGAATGGCGACCGATTGGGCTACGCTCGACTTCGAAGCTGGCCTTCTCGACCGCTCGGACTGGTCTGCGGCTCTGACTCTTGCCGGTCCCCAGCTCGCCGATGCTCCAAAGCGACCGTTCCTACTGCGAAAGCGATTTGTACTCCCAACATCATTCACCACGGTGCGGCTATACAGCACCGCACTCGGCTTGTACGAAGTATCGGTTAACGGGGCGGTGGTCGGCGATCACGTCCTGTCCCCTGGCTGGCAGAGTTACAAATACCGCCTGCACTATCAAACTTTCGATATCTCAGAGTACCTCAGGCCTGGCAATAACGAGCTGGTGGCGTGGGTTGCGGAGGGCTGGTACGCCGGGCGGCTGGGATGGGGCGAAGGGCGACGAAACGTCTACGGCAGCGAGCCGGGCCTAGTGGCGCAGGTCGAAGTTGATGGCCAAGCGCTGATCTCCACGGGTGATGACGGCTGGGAGTGGGCTTTTGGGCCTTTGGTCTCGTCAGAGCTATACGATGGAGAAATCGTCGATCTCGACACGCCAGTGGGCCCTTGGCAGCCAGCCAGACGCGCTTCACTGCCTGCAGTGTCACTCATAGCCCCAGAGTCACCCCCTGTTCGCAGGAAGCGGGTGATCACAGCGGTCGAGCATCAGGTCTCTCCTTCTGGAGCCTCCATCTTGGACTTTGGACAAAACCTAGTCGGCTGGATAAGAATTCACAAGACGCCACCATCCAACACAACCCTCGTCTTTCGCCATGCCGAAGTACTGGAGCATCAAGAGCTAGGTGTTCGACCGCTCCGGCATGCCAAAGCGACCGACTCGGTGCGGGTTGGGGAGGGTTCAGCCGCACTTGGCTGGGAACCCAAATTCACATTTCACGGCTTCCGCTACCTACAGGTGGACGGTTGGCCGAAACTCGACAAAGACTGCATCGAGGCAGTGGTGGTCCATACCGACATGGAGCGCTCGGGGGACTTTGCCTGCTCTCACTCTTGGCTGACAAAGTTCCACGAAAACACGGTGTGGGGACTTCGTGGCAATTTTATCTCTGTGCCGACAGACTGCCCTCAGCGCGACGAGCGCCTGGGGTGGACAGGGGATTTGCAGGTGGGTGTTCTCGCCAGCGCGCCTCGCTGAAGACAGGTGTTTTGCCCGACAGCCAGCTTCCTGTACAACACGGCCGGAATGCTTAGCCACTGGCTCCAGGATCTTGCGCTGGAGCAGCTTAACGATCACGACGGAGTCCCGCCCCAGGTCGTGCCCAACGTTCTCACATCGCCACCGAAACCATTCGCGATCTGGGCCGATGCGGCCGTGCTCACGCCATGGGACCAATATCAGGCATTTGGCGATATCCGAGTGCTAGAAGACCAGTGGGAAAGCATGGCGGCCTGGCTCGATCGGGGCGTTCGCCGAGGGCCGTCTGGATTGTGGGATCCGAACGTGCAGCAGCTGGGTGATTGGTTGGATCCCGCGGCACCAGAAGATCGCCCCGACGACAGTCATAGTGACACCATCCTGGTTGCCAACGCTTTTCTCATCCGGGCAACCGAGGTGGCGGCGTCGGTTGCAGCGGTTCTCGGACGGACGGGCGATGCCGCACGATACCGCTGTGACTACGAGCGCCTTTTGGGCGCCTTTCGTGATGAGTACGTCTCTCCAAACGGACGCGTCGTATCAGACACGCAAACCACCCTCGCCCTTGCCCTGCACTTTGGTCTCCTTCCTCAAGCATCAAGACAACACGCCGCGGACCGCTTGGATCACCTAATAAGCAAAAGAGCATTCACGATCGGCACTGGATTCGCTGGAACGCCAGTCATCCTTTCCGCACTCGCGGCACATGGACACTCCAACACTGCGTACCGTATGTTTCAGAACAAAGAGTGCCCTTCGCTCCTCTATCCGATATCAGTGGGTGCCACGACGATCTGGGAGCGGTGGAACTCCATGCTGCCGGACGGCTCCATCAACCCCGGGGAGATGACGAGCTTCAATCATTATGCGTTGGGAGCTGTATCGATGTTCCTGTATCAAACGGTGGGAGGCATCTCGCCCCTGCTTCCAGGCTGGAAGCGAGCATTGATTCGACCCTCCCCGGGTGGCACCGTAACATGGGCCGAAGTGAGCCATGTGACGCCGTACGGCGAGCTCTCCTGCAGGTGGAGTATCAAAGGTCAGCAGCTATTGGTAAACGTGGAGGTGCCATCCAACACCACTGCTCGTGTCGAGCTTCCGGGCATCATTGTGGAGAAAGGCAGTGGTGTTTGGGATTTTGTGGTGCCGTGGGAAGGCAATCATGCTTGGCCACCGAAAGTGCTTCAACCCCCGCCCCTGCGGCCTCAGCTGGTAGATGAGATTGTAGAGTAGCTGCGCAGTAACAGCAATGACAAGCATGATTGGCGACCACTTAATGAGCAGCGACCTGATCCGAGACCTTCACCCGGTGCATCAGGTGTCACAGCGCGTCGCACTCCGCACCGCTTCCCAGCCCCATGAAGTCGATCTCCCGCCGTCCCGGCCAGAATCGCACGAGAAAGCTGTACCGGCCCCCGCGGGCCGGTCTCCCTTCGGGGCACTCCCGCTTTGCACAGGAAAGCGCCTGGCAGCCCATTCCTTATTACCGATGCCCTCGCCGCAGGATGGAGCCTGAGACACCCTTGATTGAACATGCCTTTCCCTCAGGACGGGCCACAGAGCTCGCATCACGGTGGAGCAGGCTCCACCGAAGCAAGGGATCAACCTCCAGTGAGTGCTACAATACAAGGAATGAATGTTGTGGACTGCGCAGGATGCTGACATCCCCAGCCCAAGCGGCCCCGCACGAGGGGGTCCGCTGCGTGCGATGCGTGCCGAACGAGGAGATCACGATGCGACCTGGTGGATCGGACAGGCTGTCATCGCTGCAAGCAACTGGGGACCGTTTGCTCCTTTGGAGTAGCTGTCGAGGGCGCTCAGCTGACTCTGGCCGAGTCGGGGCCTGGCGCCGCGATAACCACATCCGTCTCACTCGCTCCGCCCTCCACCGACTTGAGCGCGCTGTTACAGAAGATAGAAAAGCTAGAGCAGGAGTTGAACCGGATGCGTGAGGTCTCCAGGACACGGGTATTGGACGATTCCGGGACACCTCTTCAGCAGTTCGATTACGGCGGGCTCACTCGGTCTTCCCCCGCGACTACTAATATCACCACCCCATCGGTTCTCGCTCTGCCAACACGACAGAGCCAGGGTAGGGATGTGTCGCTCCTGGACTCACCTTCCAGGACGAAGAACGCCCGCGAGTCAAATCGTCCAGTGGAGAAGGATCGGGACGACACCTGGTATCGGCGGTGGGCGGATCCAGAGACATACAGCTCGATTCACAGGGGGATCCATAGCAAGGAAGAGCTAGGGCTCCGTGACCCAATCCTCGAAGGAATCATACCAGAGGCTCATGCCGAGGTCGCCTATCAGATGTGAGTGCCCGAGGGTGGAAGGGGCTCACCACAGGTTCAAGTACCACTTTGCGGCCATTCACCCAAACCCAAAACTCCTAGTCGTCCGATCACCTTTGCCTTCGCAGCCATTCCTGCTGTCGGCCGCCCTGTACTACACCACGCGATGCGCAGGCCACGTCTCGTTCTTCACGCCAGCGCAGATCCAACATCTCGAGGCGTACTTATTTGCAAACCTCAACGCGTATCACCGCGGCTGTCGACCGAGTCTCGAAGGCATCATGGCCGCCTTCATCTTGTCGTTCCTACCACCGGGGACACCTCATGAGACCGCAGCCCACGAGTCCTTGGGCCAGGCAGATGTAGACCCGGCGCGAATGATTGGGCTGGCATATGCGCAGACCAGGGAGCTAGGGCAGTCGATATTCATCGAGCGACTACTCCAATCGCTAGAAAAGGGGATCCCGGTCCGCTTTCTGGAGCAACCGATCAATGATGCGAGACTGTTCATGAGCGTCATCAATCGGTCGGCTTGGTGGGTCACATTGCGGCATCAGCTTCTGACACGCCAGGTTCTCACACAGCCGTTGCCCTTGGGCGACTGCCCCTGTACTCGTTGAAGACTCCCAGCGTCGGCTTCTGGTCACATTGCAGCACCTGGGCGTGGAATGCGAGCTCGATCAACATCTCACCCTCGAACACTCTTGCCTTCAGATTCTTCACGAACACTCGCGCATATGGCAAGGTATACAACAGAATATCTCGCCCGGAGTGTCAGAGGTAACTGCTGGCAACGACCTAGTGCGATCGGCCCAGTGCGCACTGGACGCCTTGCTTCTTCGACTCGACTCATATACGGGTGAGTCCTGCCTTAAGATCTCCCAGGGACTGCGCGTTTGACCGAGGTTTCCCGGTAGAGCTCAAGTCCCAACCGTATCTCCGTTGTCACGTCGTCTACTGCAAATGGTGGGTTGCAGTCCGCAACCTTTGGTCAATCTATCGGCTGGCACTGCCCCTTTTGGTCGACGCGATGTACGACGCATGGGTGCCAGCCACAACACTCGCGTCCGAAGCGTCATGCGAGATGCTGTCTGCGTGTATCAAAGAATCATGGAAGCTTGGCTCGCTGCCCCACGCCATGGGCAATGCCATTGTTCTATGCTATGCCGCCGTCTCGATGGGCATCATGCACTTTCGGCACTTTTATCCCGACCAACAACTCCCGCCGTCCCTCGACATCCCGGGCACCCTGATGGACATCGAGTTAGTGTTGTCCGCGTCAGGCAACGAGCTGTCCGGCCTCCTACTTCGCACCAAGGACAAGCTGGATGAGTACCGCCTCCAGCTCGCACCCCGCGAGGTGGCGACAGACACGCAGGTGGGCGGCGATCACGCAACGCTCGAAAGAGACGGGGGCCTGCAGATGATGAATATGCTAATGGGCGATGGAGCCGCCATGCCTTCGTCGGACGTCAATGATCTGTTCGCTGGCCTCGACAACTGGTGGGCCTGGCCCACTCAGAACGAGGACCTCAGCTGGACTGCGACCATATGATCCGCGATGTGTAGGTATGCAGTGCTCGAGTCTCATTCTCGTACATTGTTTGTTTCTGTGGGTAGGGAAAAATGTACAAGTACATCTGGAAGCCTGTGGTGGTTTGTCACGAGAGTCCGTACAGCAGTGGTGGCCACTCTTCTAATGGCTGTCTTGTATCGTGGAACTCGTCAGTTTTTCGGCTGCGGGCAGCCTTTCATTACCTCGGTACTGAATTCCCCCGTCCTGCTGGCAGACAGCCCCGGCGCCGGGATTACGGGGAGATTATCTGCCCGCAGGGACGTGGTATCCGCAGGACCTAACCGAAGGAGTGGCAGGCGGGTGCCGCCCCAGCTGCTTACGCTCAACGGCTGGACGCTCATATCTGCCACTGCTCTTCCTCTTAGTGCAAGCAGCTGGACTTGGCCTCGAATTGTAAACGGCTCCGATGACCATCGACACATTCGCCGTCCCCACTGGAGGTGATGAGCCATACAGCCCGAAAGGATACGGCTGTGTAGAGAGATCAAGCAAAGGCGACCCCCACGCCCCATCCCCGCTGACTGTCACATCGGACGATATTCTCCAGGTCAAGGGTAGCGACATCACTTTTCGCGGAAAGGCCTTGCGCCTGAGAGGCGCATGTCTCGGCGGTTGGAGTACGTGATATATCGTCACAAATGCTAACACCCCTTCAGTGTGCATGGAGAACTTCATCACCGGATATCCAGCACATGAACGTGAGCGCCCCATCTGGAACCTAGCTGAATGAATGCAAGACCAGATGCGAGCGGGTCTGCTCAAGGTGTTGGGTCGAGACCGGTACGATTTCTTCTTCGATAAGGTCAGTGATGCTCGCGATTGTTCATGCAGCCCGCTACTTGCCCGGTTAACCAGCCTGTGCAGTTCTTGGAGTATTTCTTCACCGATGCGGATGCCGCGGCATTCCGGGACATGGGCTTCAACATGATCCGGCTTGGCGTCAACTACCATCATTTCGAGGACGACATGAATCCTCGGGTGTTCAAGTACGGAGGTTTCAAGCACTTGGATCGAGTCATCGACATCGCGAGTCCCCCTCACGCCCTTCCCGACAAGGGTGAGGTGGCTGAGGTCGACAGTGCGCTCGACACGGCATCTACTCCATTGTGGATCTTCACGCCTTGCCAGGTGGTCAAAGCTCGGACTGGCATTGCGACAATCCCACAGACAAGGCTCTGTTCTGGGTGCACAAGGACTTTCAGGATCGAGCGGTGTTCATTTGGGAACACCTGGCGGAGCATTACAAGAATAACCCCTGGGTCGCAGGTTACAACGTGCTTAATGAGCCACTGGAGGAGACAGGCGTGATACTGAACGCGGTTATGGCACGCCTGGAGAAAGCTATCAGGGCTATCGACCCTTACCATATCTTGTTCTGGGATGGAAAGTGAGTGATAAGCTTGAGTGCGCCTGCTGAGCCGGCCAGTGGTTTTGGATCAGACTTTCGGGACTTCAAGGCGCCGCTCCCCAATTCGGTTTACGCCTGTCACGACTATTCGACGTGAGTGTCCTTGGCAGCAGCGGCTGACTTCAGCATGGGGATCCCCAACAACCTGGAATACAACGTAGGTTTCTTCATTCTAGGTTCCCAGGAAGCCATGTCCCACTGATGTATGTACTGCAGGGCACTCCCGAGGACAAGGCACGTCTTGAGCAGTCATTCACTTGGAAGAGCGAATACCAGAGAGGTATTGGGGGGCCCATCTGGAGTGAGTATGCTTGTGCGAACGCAGCTCAAGGTGTGAGACGGTGAATTCGGGCCGACTTATGTCGACCCCTCCGAGAATTCCGACCACGAAGCCATCAACAACCGCCGCTACAACCTTCTTATGGAGCAGCTTCGAATCTACGACTCGTACCCAAACGTCTCCTGGACGATATGGTGCTGGAAGGATCTCGGGACATGTGGCCTGTTCCACGTCGATACGGACAGCGCCTACTACAAGCTCATCAAGCCGTTCCTGCAGAAGAAGAAGGCAAGTCTAACAACGTAACGTACACGGCTGACTCTCCAGCTCGCTGCGGTTGATGGTTGGGGCGTCGACGCATCTCACTTGGACCATCTCTTCAAGCCGATGTGGGATTGGTTGTGCGATATGGCTCCGACGATGCGCACTCGTTATCCCAAGATCTTCGCTGGGACGCGAGGCAAACATCTCTTCCGCCCCGTCCGGCTCTGCCTTCTGGCGGTGAGTACAAGCATCGCGCCCGGTCAACGCTGATTCAGAATGAGCAGGAAGAGCTCGTACCCGAGTATTGCTCATACTTCGAAGGCAAGACCTTCGATGAGCTGGACCAGCTCGCTCGGAGCTTTCACTTCGGTATGCTTGGCATTTTCCACTGGAAAGTGAGAGCTTCATGTGAGCTAACGAGCAGAAAACTGTGTCCGCCGCGACCGGCTGTACGATCTGCTACGTGGCACATTGCGTAAACAGTAACAACAATGCACCGTCAGTTTCCACTCACGGGCGTGTAGTATCCGGCTCCTTCGACTTGACCGGTAGGGGTGTCTGGGCGGACAACCGTTACTGTATTCTCGCAGGGTGAATTCTGCTCGGTGAATCGCCAAAGGGACGCACGACACGTTTGTTGACGGTGCATTGCGCAATCGAGGTCCCGCTATTTGAACAGCTCGGGCTCACAGGCATGCGCCTCCGCGTGAGGTCGATGCTCGCAACACTTGTAGAATCATGTTGTCCCGGGACTGCACTCGTACATCTGATCAGTATGGCGTTCATCTTGTCCGCTTTCTTCGACGTCAAATTTCGACGTCAAGACCCTCCTGAATATAACGCGTAGGCTGCACTGTCGAGCCAAAGCGAGGCGCCAGTGACAGCTATAGCCAGGCTGAAGTCATGGTCATACACACTGTAGAAGCGGCAAAGCTCCTGCGGATCCTCATAGATGATACATCGATGAGACCATCATGCCCAGAAGGGGCGAGCTGGTTGCTCGGCGCTGAAGGGCGCGAGAAACAACGATGACCTGTGGATTCAGTGATGGGGCCCGGTTAAGCAACTCACCAATACTCGTCGTCCACTGTCGGGTTGACCGGAAGCGAGAATGTATTCGTGTCAAGGAACTCGTCCTAACCCATCAGTCTGGGCAAGGCATACACGACTAAGATCACCCACCAGGTCCGCGAGGAACGGTTCGGTTGTTGTGATTGGTGCGTCGACGACTTGCTGAGGCGCAGCCGTGCTGGTCTCTGGTATCGGCGTGCCCATTCGAGAGACAGCTCGAGACTCCGCGCTCAACAGGCGTAGTGTGCGCTGCACAAAGCGGGCGACGAAAGCGGTTGCCATCTCCGAGTTCCCTTCGGACACGTCGACGCAGAGCCGATGGACGCGCTTAAGCAAGGTCACGACATACGACTTTTGTCTGCTTGTCAACTGCCGAAACACCTGAGGGTCAGCGCGAAACGGACGAGGTGAACTCACGTCATGCACAAAGATGGTGAGGGTGGATAAGATGCACGAGGCAAAGTCAAACAGGTGCTTGAGGATCCCACCCGAGCTCATACCCTCCGCCTCGGATACGATGTCGGCAATAGTCACCAGACTGCGCTGAAGGATATTTTCCACATCGCTGCTGCTTGTCGCGAGCTCCAGCTCGATCCTGAGGATCTCGAGCTTGGGCTCGAGGGACAGCCAGTACAGAGCTCTCGCCTCCTCTTCGGTGAGCCCGGCTGCTCGGGGTGCTAGATTCGGTCAGCAAGAGCTTCTCTCAGTTACGAACTATTGCCTTTCCCATACCACCTCTCGTTGATGCGTCTCTGACGATCGCTGATGTCGGCGAGGAACGGGAGATAGGCCTCGCGTGGGAGGGTTTTGAGTGACTTGAGCCACCGAAGCTGCCCACGGAGTGAAAGTTGCCTGAGGTGGACGGTCAGCGACGAAGGCGCCAGTCGCTTATTGATCGCTCACTCCATGCTGACGGCCAGGTGCTGGTCGACTCCGATGCTGAGTTGCCGGTGGTTCTCAATCCAGCGTGAGATCTTCATGGATCAGTCCGGCGACCGCGGGCACAGGAAGGACTCACGTCTCCTATGTGGTCTGGTTGTATTGCCGGGGGTAGGTCGAAAGTGCGACTGTGACTGGTGGTTCAGTTGGGATCGGAAGGACACCCTACCTTCGATCGAGACCTGCATTGCATTAGCTCCACGGGCAACATCAGATGGGGTTCCGGCTTACACCATAGGCCTGTCGAGCGGAAGTCAGCGGTCAGCGGCCTCCACCAACTTCAGGCGCCACTTACAGAACCACGTTCTCTCTGGATCCTGATCATGTCAGCTTTGTACGCATCAACCCAAGCACTCACCAGAGCCATCCGCAATTCCCGCTCTTCCGCTGGCAGCTGCGTTCGCCAAGGATGATGCCACCGCATCTGGTACCCCATCCGTATCGCCCAACCTATCTTCATCCACGCCGTCCGATCCGTCGGTGCTTTCCAGTACACGCTGATGATGATGCTCTGCACGATGCCGATGTCGCATGCTCCGTTTGACATCGCGCGGTTGAGGATGGTCTGGTTGTGATTGAGAAGCTGGGGGTGGAGGTCCCGTCGGGTGAAGGTGCTCGCGGCGGCGAGTACGGCAGTTGTCAAAGGTGGCGAGGTCGCGCGCGTGTACTCGAACGTGTGCACTGTCGTCAGACGCGATCTCGGTAGACTGGCACGTACGATTTGAGTCCAACAGACCGATGAGAGGATTGAGGTGTCGATGGAAGCTATTGTCAGCGATGCAGAGGCCGGTGGCTCACTATGAGAACAGGCTGCTCGCCTCCATCTGACTGAGGAATCCCAGGGAGACTAAGACATGAGCGAAAGCAGAACGAGTCATAGTCGCTGGCGCAAGCGGGCCCACTCACCTGGGTCTTCGATGGAGTGTGCGACCGGCTGAGTCTGAGTCTGCGGGGCAGAAGTCGAGAAGGCTCCAAATGTGCCTCCCGTGGACGGCCCAGCTGTGTTGGGAGTCTCGACGTCTCCAGGATCCAGGTAGTCGGCGATCGCACCCCCCGGCTGTCGCCGCGACTCGGTGATGCCCCGATGGGATGCCGTGGATGGCGAGGCCCCAATCGTGTCGTCGACATATGTCTGGGCGGTCGCACCGGAGAACGGAACCATGCTGTCGACTGAGTATAGCTGGGGGTCTATGGTAGGCATCGAGGAGCGCGGAAAGGACACCATAGCGTTGGCGACATCGAGGGCCGGAATGTTGCCAGGAGGACTCTGGTGTGAGATGCTCGTTTGGTTCTGAGCGATCGCATGGGATGGGCTTGCTATCACAGGAGCCGCAACCCTTGAAGGAGCCAACTTAGCGATGCCTCTCGAAGATCAACAAGATGTGCTCACGAGTCCCGAGGTTTCCGACCGCGCTTCTTCCTTGAGTACTCGCATGCAGTGCCGTTCCGACCTGGCTTCAGCGACTCCGGCGTGTGACGGGACCTACGGCATCGGCGACAAGGCTGACTCCGATCGTCATTATCCAAGCAGCGTATCTACTACGTCAGGCCTGTTCCCGGGGGTAGGCAACGAGGTGTCGTCACCTTGAGCACCCGGCAGGAAGTACAGCTATAGGGGCGTCAGCCTGAGCCTCGTTCCGGAGCCTCGCCAGCAGACAGACCCACGCGAATCGCTGAATAGGGCGCGACGAGGACCCATCAGGCCGGCCGGCTGATTCCAGCATTTCTCACGAGCGACCTGCTGTCGTGGTGTCCTGGCGTCGTGGATAGCTAGCGGGCACTGCTGAGTGGCCGACAGACGGGGTTGTCGGTGCAAAGAAGCGAGAGACATCCATGGTGCTTGTCCGGGGACCGTAACATAAACGGCGGTGGGGCACATCCTCATCCGGGGTTTTCTGCTGAAAACTCCGCGGTGGCACACAGAGACCATACGGTATTCTCCGGACTCGCCGGCTGTGCAGGCCTGGGAGCATCTCTAGACTCTCAGCACGTAGCTGGTGCGGGCAGCTCGTCGTGACGTCTCAGGCGAGGTGGAGGGCTGAGGCCATGGTCCCGCGGCTCAACTGACTTGAGACCTCGGCGTTGGCATCGTTTGCCGTCATGGTACCGGTGAATTGGCGATCGGCGCCGCCCGAGGAAGGTGTTGCAGTTATCACAGTCACGCACATGCAAGACTCATATCTATGCACTGGATCCTATCACGGTATACATTGTACAATGCTGGCCAGATCAGGTCGACCAAACGCATCGAAGACCCCAGCGGAATCACTGTTCCAAGGTCTTTGACCCCTTCTCGAGCGCTGCTAGGACCTCGGGAGTGTCCTTGACATCCTCCCAGTTCGGTCGAAGAAGCTCCGACATCCTAGTCATTTGTCAGCTTGTCAGACGCATAGCTACCGTCAAAGAGGCTTACTGGAGGGTCCTGCCATACCTAAGGGTTTGCGTCAGTCTGGATGCCCAATCCGCCCTGGCTAACAGCCCACTCACGTCACTCCGCCAAGACGAGAAACCGCCCTTAGCTTCTCTGGCTGAACCTTCATGGGGTCGGATGGGTCGAACAGGAACTCCTTCTGCGCAGGCACTCAGTCCGGGTCTCATCCAGTAGGCAGGTCTCTGGGCATGACTTACCGCCTGGAACCGCTTCACACGACCGAGAACCACCGTGTTGGCGAGCTTGCCCTCGTCCGTCTTCACCTCGTACCAGTGCACCAAGGAGCACTCCATTGAGAACGCCGCCTCGGCAACGTGAGGGGGTCGGACAGTTCTGCCCAGGGGCGTCAGAGGCTCGGGTCCGATACATGATAGGGTTGGCGCTTGACTCACTCAGACGGCCGCTTCGTCAGACCGGAGAGAGCCCACTCCTCCACGCCCAGGGGTGCGTCGATGGAGGTGTAGTTGGCCGCCTCGAGGAAAGGCTCCGAGATGATGCTACAGCAGAACTCTTTGAGCTCGTCAATGTTGCTGGAAGTGTCTGCATCGATGTTAGCTTGTTCAAAATCGTGGAACTCGGTCTTCGAGTGAGAAGGGAGGCCCACCCTTGAGACCATTCGAGTTCTTGGCGCTGGCCTGGATGGAGATCATAATGGTTGGGGGGTTGTGAGCGACCATGTTGAAGTAGGACATTGGTGCGAGCTGTTCCACATCAGCTCGAGCGTTGAGAATGAGATCCATGCCTGGATGGGAGCAGGCACGCACGTTGCAGGTCCCGTCCGCGCTCATCGTCGACATGAAGGCGATGGGTCTTGGGGTCTGATCCAGTCAGTCCCGCCTCGGGCGTCAAGTCCAGTTAATCTCACAATAGCCGATATCATCAACTGCGAGGATGTCAGCTGGTTCACTTCATGCCATGTCGTATCTAGCCCACCTTGTAAAGCGACGGCTTATCCTGCTCCTCGGGTTTGATCGATCTCCACTTCGCGTTCGAGGGCTCAAACTCTTTCGCGCATTCCTATCCCCGTCAGGCCTTGCTCCGAGCCACCGATCGTGATCTACGCAGTACCTACCAAGTTGTTGAGACCCCCTCCGGGCTTGAAGTCGGGCTGGGGTGCCTTGGTGTAGTGTAACTTGTAGCTGTCATCGAAATCGGGGCGGCTTGCCTCGACCTCTGCGGAGCGTCAACGGCCGCTCGACGGACGGGCTGGGTACAACTCGTACCTTTGAACGGTGGTCTCTTGGCGACTGTCATGGTGGATGCGGTGGATGGAATGGGCTGGTGTTCAAAGAATTCACAACGTTGTTGCCTGGTGTGGATGGCTCAAAGTACACTTTGAGGAAATCTCATCGAGTTCTCCGGATCATGGTCGTCACCATCCCAGGCTGGAAATCGCCGCGGTCCCCCCAATTGAACGCAAAACGGCGAATTCACCGAGTGACTGCCCCTCCGGGTAATAGCCATTTCACCGAGGAGAACTGAGCGAGCAGTGGCTTCTGCGCGAGTATACCGTATGAATACTGTAGCTCTTACAAGTCTTCTCAGACACGCCTGAACCTCTCTCGACACATAATTCCACGCTGATATGACCGCCATCAAAGCCAACGGTGTCCACGGTGCGAACGGCGATCTCGCGCCACCCAAGGGCAGCGGTCCCATGGCGCCACCCCCGTCCTTCACCATCCAGGTCGAGGATGACTCGCAGGAGAAGCTCCTCCAGGACATCCCCGGCGTGCACACCCGCCCGCTCTGGACGCAGATGAATGTGCTTGTTCCTCCGGTTCCCAAGCCCAAGGCCATCGCGCACAAGTGGGAGTGAGTGGATCGTGGGTCGTGGACCGTTTGCCGCTGTTCTCAAGCCATGCTATTGCTTATGCCGCAGATACGAGGCACTCCGCCCACATCTCGTCCGAGCGGGTCAGCTGGTACCCGAGGAGCAGGCCGAGCGACGCGTTCTCATGCTCATCAATCCGACAATGGGTGAGGAGCTCCCTGACCTTCGCTCGAAGTTGATAATTTTTTAATGCAATCAGAATCTCCTTACACCACCGACACACTCTACGCCGGGCTGCAGCTGGTGCTCCCCGGCGAGACCGCGCCGGCCCATCGCCACACAGCGTTTGCTGTGCGCTTCATCATCGAGGGAAACGGTGGTTTCACTGCCGTGCAGGGGAAACGCATCAAGATGACCCGCGGCGACTTCATCCTCACCCCGACGTGGTGCTATCATGTGAGTTGGCGGTCTAAGCCAAGCCGAATGTGGTTTGCGCTGACTGGTGAAGGACCACGGCAACGACGGTGTCGCTGCCCCGATGATCTGGCTCGACGGTCTTGACCTCCCGCAATTCCAACATTTCCCTGTCCACTTTGCGCAACACTACTCGGCCCCACGGTACCCCGCCGAGGACGCGCCGAGCAGCAAGATCCTCTTCCCGTGGGCGGAGATGGAGCCGCGGCTCGAGGCTGACCCCGTGGCCCACGCCGTCGTGCGCTACACGAGCAAAGAGAAGGGCAAGGAGGGCGAGGAGGTCAGCCCTCGCCTTGGCGCGCAATGCGAGCGACTCTCCCCAGGAGCGAAGAGCAGAGTCATCCGCGAGACGACGAGCGCCGTGTACCACGTCATCGACGGGCGCGGGCGGAGCGTGATAGGTGACAAGGTCATCGACTGGGTCAAGGGGGACACCTTTTCCGTACCCAGCTGGGAGCCATACCACCACGAGGTGAGTGACGCTGACCTCTGATACTTTGGATGCGTGGGCAAAGCAGGGACGCGCTCTGATTCGCCCACTTTAGGCCGACGATAAGGCGTTTTTGTTCCGCTTCGACGACCGACCCATGATCAAGGCACTCAACTTTTATCGTATTGGCGAGGACTTTCTGAACGACCTGTGATCGTCGCAGGCGGGTCTTCGTCGATTCGTCGACCCTGAGACTGTGCGAGTGTCCGCCGGTGTTTGAAGTGTAGGAATAGACCTGTCCATGCATGTGTATACAGCCGGTGCCGGCTATGTAACGGTTGAATGGGACAGGGTCACTCACCACGGCTCGCGGCATATCGCTGTTTTTCAACACCAATAACAGCGAAGCACGTCCGAGTTCATTGTCTGCTGTCCATTGCTCATCGACCTGCCGACTCTGTTCACCCCTCTAATCTACTCTCCCCGAATTGTACTCGTTCGTACTACAACTTGCTCAGCATGGCCTCCGTCTCGTGGTCCCGACTGATCCGCTTCGTCCCCGCCGGTCGCTCCGAGGTGCTGTACGGCGAACCCGTTGCGACCAACTACGACGACATTGGTGCCGTCGCCGATGCGGGCGAGCTGCAGGCCAAGGTCTTCGTCGTGGACGCGAGCGGGCCCCTGAGCCCTTCTGCAAAAGTCACGGACGAGGTGGTGCGCGTGGGCAAGCTGCTCGGACCGCTGGACTGGGACAACTGCACGGACATCAAGTGCATTGGTTTGAACTACAAGAAGCACAGTGAGCGCCGAGCCCGAGTCCTGGGTTGTTCAAGCCGAGCCCCATGCCCAAGACAGACAGGACACCGCTATTCCAACGGTGCACTGTAGTGATCTCCCGCTGACGCATTCGCCAGTCGAGGAAGGTGGTCGTGCCCCTCCTCCGTTCCCCTCCTTGTTCACCAAGCCCACCACCGCGCTGGCCGACTACGGAGACGTCGTGGTCATCCCCAAGTGCGCGCAGGAGAACGAGGCCGACTACGAGGCCGAGCTGGTCGCGGTGATCGGCGAGAACTGCAAGGATGTGACCCCCGAGGAGGCCCTCAAGTATGTCGTCGGATACACCATCGGCAACGACGTCAGTGCCAGGAAATGGCAGCGCAACCCGGAGAGGGCGGGTGGTGTGCCTCAGTGGTGCTACGCCAAGGTGGGACCAGGACCACATATATACTTGGACACTCGGTATTGACTCGTTCAGAGCTTCGACAAGTTCGCGCCGATGGGGCCCTGCATCGTCTCGTCCAAGGTGAGCGAGATTCATATTACCGCATGGGAGTCGCGGCGGTTTGCTGAGCACGGACCAGGTCATCCCCGACCCTTCCGTCCTGCACATGAAACTCAGCGTGAACGGCGACAAGCGCCAGGAGACGCCCATCTCCGACCTGCTCTTCGACGTGAGTAGTGCCTTCACCTCTGCTTCTGCCTCATCCGTCATCTCACGCTGCTAGGTCGCCCACATCGTCTCCTTCCTCTCGCAGGGATCCACCCTCCGCCGGGGTGCGGTAATCATGACCGGCACGCCCTCCGGTGTTGGATGCACCGGCCCCGAGTCTGCGTGGAAGTACCTCAAGCACGACGACAAACTTGAGCTGGAGGTGTCGCAGATTGGCGTGCTGCGCCATACCATTGCGTACGAGTAGAGGGCGCCTGCATGCACTTGGATAGATGAACGACTTAGTGACTCTGGAACTATCTCATCACAGTGACTCGAGCGCGAGTCCAGCTGCTGAGAGATAATACGGCCCCTGCAGCCTTAAGCCAGTGCGATGTTGATGCAACACCCCAATCAGCATGCTCGAGGTTCGGAACAAGTGCATAAGATATGGAAGCGGTAGTACCAGTGCTGTATGCCACCCATCTACTTGCCCATACCGTGGGCGAACAGCGCCTTGACGAGCGCGGAAGAGTCCTTGGGGTACCGCTTGCACCCGTTGTCCCGGTCCACTGCGGTGACGCCGAACCTCTTGGCGTATCCTTGCAGCCACTCGAGGTTGCTACGGCATGCGAGTTAGCAAGATGTCCAATGGCGTAATTCTCCGCTCGCTCGGCCGCCCCCCTCACAGATCAAAATGCCTTGCGGAGAAGGAGGCTACAAATGCAGTGATGGGAGATTGTCTCACGGAAACCGAAGCCACTTACTCTAGGAGCGACCAGACCATGAACCCCCTGATGTCAATCCCGTCGTCTCGCACCGCCTCGAACATCTCTTTCAGGTAGCCCGAATAGTAGTCCTGCCGCTGCGTGTCGTCGATCCTCTCCTCGAGAGACCACTCGGCCTCGTTCTCCGGAGTGAACCCGCACTCGGTGATCATGATTGGGATGCCGGCCGGGCCGGTGAATCGCTCGGTGATGTACTTCATCAACTTGCGGAATCCCCATGGCACTGCACGCACATGATTAGTAGAGCAGCAGGCCGCGCAACCCCACTCGCATCCGCACTTCGGTTATGCGACTGTCATCCCACGACGTCCCGACTCACCGTCGTAAGGATGCCCCCCGTGGCCTTTGTTCCCAATCTGCTTGCCGTCCCTCTCAAACACCCGCTCAGAGCTCCCAAACGACACCAGGCGGCCGTTATCCGTCTCAAGCCTCTTCCCAGACAGCAGCTGCGTGCCGTAGTGATTCCACCCGAAGAACTCTGTCGAGCCCTTGAGCAGGGCCCACTCGGCGTCGCTGAACTGCGGGGTGTGTTCCCCAAGGTATGCCGTGACTCGGTCAGGGAAGCGACCGAGGACTGAGAGTACTGTAAGCGAGAGCCGATCCGCTAGCAAAGGTTATTGCAATGACCCACAGACTGGCTCGGCGTACTGCACGCGTCGAGTCAGCAATGGTCGTTCATGATATCGGTGTGTTTTTGCGGACTCACGAATCCTAGTACCCAATCGAGAACCCATTGAGACGCCTCCTTGCCCTCGGCGCTGTCGTCGACCCCTTCAACCCAATCACAATTCTGCGACATCAGCCAAGCCCCCAATTCAACATCCGCTACACCGCAATTCTGGTTGCTCACGTAGACGATGCCGATGGTACCTTTCTGCGACGGCTGGAATTTCTTCTTGTACAAGTCGAAAGTCCGCGCATGACACAGCAGGATCGACTTGGCGAAGCTAGTCACGATCAGCGGGCGTTCGCGTTCTTTTGCACCGTGGCCACGATCGTGGAAAAATGAAGGAATCCGGACGAACCGGGCATGATCCCGCTTGTGCACCCATTCGTTGAGCTTGTATCCCATGGACGACATCATGGTGAAGATGTGAGGCTGCGGGGAGGCTCAGCGCGGACCTCACTGGAAGTCGGCGATTCCCGACAATGGGGTTCGGCGCCTTGGCCCGCCTCGCTTCCCACTCACCTCGTTGATGGTGATCCAATGCTTGACCCTGTCCCCGTACCGCTCGAAGAGCCCCTCCGCGTAGGAGACGAAATCCTCCACGATCTCCTCGGCGTTGTAGAACCCACTGTAGCGCTCCTCGAGCGATTGCGGGTGGTCCCAGTGGAAGATGGTCACAAAGGGAGTGATCCCAGCTGCGAGGAGGGCGTTGATCTGGCGCCGGAAGAGGGGGTTAGCATGCAACTCTGTGTGACAGACACGCTGTGACCTCTGCCGATGCCCAAGCAGGACGGGACAAGCGGTACCGGGGTGGAGATCGGGCTGTGGTGCGGTCCCTGTGGAACTGGAGCTAGGTCGACTCACCAGGTCGTCATAATACTTCAGACCCGCTTCGTTCCACGGATCATTCCGACCGCCTGGTTGTTCTTCAGCTACACTCCATCACACTCCAATTCTCACAGGGTGGGCTCGCGACCACATCTCGACTCCTCTAGCACTCACCAAGCGGTCTCACCCTCGACCAAGCAATGCTGAACCTGTAGGTATTGCACCCATACTTCTTGAGCAGCTCGATATCCTCCTTCCAGAGGTGATACGAATCACACGCGACCTCCCCATTATCTGTATCCTTGAGGTGCACATCCCACACATTGGGGAGCTTGCCGTCCTCGTTCCAAGCGCCTTCGACCTGGTACGCTGCAGTCGCGCAGCCGTACATGAACTCAGGGTGGAGGACGCCCTTGAGCCCAGCGTCCGACAGCACAGCCGAAGCCTTGGGCCGGGAAGTGATGCTGCTCATGGCGGATCTGCTTGCGAATGTGGTTGTGGTTGCGGTTGTCGTGTAGGCCTGTCCACGTCTTGTGAGTGAGTAGCTGCGATGCAGTCAAGACGAGACCAAGTTTCAGTGTCTGCGCGAGATGGACAGCGGTCGACGAATGACGGAGCACTCGGACATTTCCCGGTGTTATTGCTCTCCGTCATTCCTCCGAGAAACCAGCTCCGATTTAAAACAGCGAGTAATAGCGACGAGCTTTTCAACCGACGCAGAGTCTCAGCCGCCATCTGAGCGATTCGCTCGACGTACAGGATGAATCGCGCAGGATATGCATAGGCACAGTACCACCAGAAACAAAGCCCTATTCTCGTACTGGTCGCGGAACCATCCCCTAGGTGGCGATGCCGCCGCCGCTCATGCCTTCGGCAGCCACGTCGGGCGGTTCTGTCCCACCCACGGCCCCGCAGGTCCCACCATCTCCGGCTTGAGCTCCTTGATCGTCCGAGCGCCGCAGTTCCGCATCGTGTTGGTGATCTCCTCGGCCATGACTAGGTCGCATCAGCTAGACGCTCGAACATCTCCGCGCGACTCCAATTGGTTTCGCGCTCTTTGGGTTGTACTCGGACCGGGAATCAAACTTGGACTCGGGACTCAATCCCAAACTCCCGCTCCGACTCACTCTGGCAGACCCTCTCCACGCCTTCCTGGCCGTGAGTACCATTGGCGTATAGGAAAGGACGACCCAGCCCAACAGCCTTCGCGCCGAGAGCCAGGGCTTTGACGACGTCTGCGCCGGACCGGACACCGCCGTCCACCATGACCTCGATCTTCTCAAATAGCTCGGGTCGGTTTGCGCGCATCTCATACAGGATATCGATGGGTGCCGGGGCGCTGAGAATTGGGTCAATCCAGTCGTCCACACCGTTCCGCAACGCTGACAACAGGGAGCTCACAAGTCTAGCTGACGACCTCCGTGATTTGACTGTGGCGATCAGCATTGGGGTGGTGTCTTTCACGTCTCATGCGCAGGGACTCGGTACCACTGACAATGATCACACCCTCAACGCCGGCATCAACGCAGAGCTGAACGTCATCCACGCTCTGCACGCCCTTCACGATGATTGGGAGTTTGGTGTTTTTCTGAGACCCGTCAGCCATGGCCATGACATTCCGAGACCACCCTTGATCCTGGCAGCCGTTACACAACGGGCGACTGCTCGAGGTACAGTCCCAGTGCCGACTCACGCGGATGAACTTGATGTCGTCCCACGTCAGGTTGGTGTCCTGATACCCCGAGATCGCAGCGGACACTCCCAACGGCGCCTTTGACGGTGCCTTGGAAGCCGATGCGGACGCCGACGTTTCCGCGATAGGCGCCTGTAACGCCTTCAGCCGTTGTCCCAGGTTCTCGCCTTGGTCTAGCTCGGTGTCCTAACTCACCGCCACATGGCTCTTGGCCCGCACGTCCCGCGTCCGCTTGCTCCGGTACGCAGCATCGACGGTGAACATCACGGCGGCGGCGCCTAGCCGCTCGACCTTCTGCAGAAGTGCCTCGGACGCCTTGCGGTCTTTGTTGAGGTAGATCTGGCGAACGACGCTCAGCATTCGTGGCCCGAGGACATCACCCCGAATGGCAGCGCACAAGCGACGCTCCCAATTCCACTCACCTGGAAGATCACCTTCTGGCCCTCCTTCCTCGCCGCCATGATCTCGTCCAAGCTGCAACTGGCGTTGATGGAGATCTACCCGACATATCAGCGTCGTTTCAACCTACTAACAAAAGTCTCCAGCCCTCTGAACATCGATGGTGACCACAATTCGACCTCACTCCACTCACCCCCTGAACGATTCCACACTCGCCCGCACCCTTGGTCAAGTTGACCTCGCCGGCCGGGTGCCCGAGCTTGGCCATCGCCGCCGGGGAGATGAAGATGGGCAGCGTGCTCTTGATGCCCATGAACGTCGTGGAGAGGTCGCCGTTGGTGACGTCGTGGAGGATCCGGGGGCGGAAGTAGTATCGCCTGAACGCGTCCATGTTCTCGTCGAAGCCTGAGAGCGGTGTCAGCGGTGTCAACGGCGTCAACGGCTTCAGCAGCGACCGGCGAGTACCGCCAAGCGGGCAACATTCATCCCCCCGACTCAGCGATATTATGGGAATGAACACCACACGCACTAATTTCTCGGTCCGCTGTACGTTGTCAGCCAAAGAACTGTAGCCACAGAACCCGGGGCACGTCGTGTGAAGGTGTGAGAGTTGCCACGTCGTGGACAGTTGTGAGAGCCACACCCCACCCACCCGCAGATCGGTAATAGTTCCATGCCGTCCCACTCAGCACCTTCTCCGCCCAGACCTCAAAGTCGTCAATCAACAACATCGCGTCCGCGCCGGGCATGCTCTTCCTCGCCTGCTCGATACGCTTCTCCTCGTCCGTCGGACCCAGGTCCTCCACCTCGGGCATGGTCAGGGGGTCGACGGGGCCGAGGTGCGCCTCGGGAGCGAGGATGTCGAGGGCATCGGGCGGGTGGAGGGGTTTGAAGATCTTCCTGAGGGGGGTGAGCGGCCGAGGACAGGGTGGGCCATCGCGCCATACGGTCTGCCACGGGTCGCGCAACGCGTACGAATGGGTCTGCGTATGAGGGGAGGGAGACGCGCGAGGGACAGAGCGGGAGACAGAGCCAGAGACAGCGCGCGAGACAGCACGAGAGATAGCAATCAAAGCAGCTGAAGCTCGATCACGGCCGAGCTTAACGTGAGACGATCGGAAAGCGGTTTGCCCATACGATGGCAAGGGGCAGAAGTCATGATAGGAGGAGAGATTAAGGAAGCCAAGTGACTCCATCGCAGCTCACTCACGTCGCGTCCTTGCCGGCGTTGGCGAGGATGATGCCCTCGCCTCCCGGGTGGTTCTCGAGGAAATCGGTGACGTCGTAGACCTTGCCCTGGGGGTGTCAGCGCGGTCTCAGCGCTGCGATAGGCGACGGCGACGGGACGACAGAGTGAAAGGGCGACGGTTCTCGAACATGATTAAGCAGAGCAAAGCGACCATGGTCTGCTTTCGTGGTCTGTGTCATTCGTCTCCTCTCCCCCGTCATTCCCCAACGCTCGAGTCGGCGGCAACGCCGCCGTTACGGCTCGCGCCGAATACTCTCGATACATTCCATTCCCCCATCGCCCAAAGATGTCACAGAAGTCCAAGATCCATCGTCTCGCGTCGGATCACGCCACGCCGCGTCACGCCCCACTCACATCGATGATAACCCAACAATCATCCCTCCGGGTGTGCTTCTGCACCTCCTCGTAGCTGATGAGTTTTTGGCCGCCTGGCTGCTTCGTCCCGGGCAGGTGGTCGTGCTTCGAGCGGAGGCGCTCGTCCTCGAGCAGCGTGGGGCGGAGGTGGGTCGCGGAGTAGATCGCCTAGGAGGTGGGTTAGCGGGGATTTTGGTTGCAAGTGACCCAAGGCAGCCGCCGGACGTATTCAGCCGCCGGACGTATCACATCCACTATGGCCACGCAGCAAGGGTGTATAGCTGGGCTTTGAAGAGATAGCTAGGGTGTGGTTGGTTGCGCATGGGCACTCAGAGGCGAGATCGAAAACGATTGGGGAGATGAGGGAGTGATTATATATGAGCGAGGGAGTGAGAGAGCGCCGACTCCGTAGCACTCACCACCGCGCCGAGCGCCGCCAGGGCGGTATACCTGACTCCATTGGAGGTCGCACCGGAGCTTGACGGGCCCGCTCCCGTGGTAGGACCCATCGAGGCCCATCGTCTTGTGCCGATGGACCGCGCCGAAGCGCCAGTGCCGGCACGAGGTGCGCCCCTCCAGATAGCTTGGGCCTGCGCGGCGAGACGTGTCCTGGACATGACGAGGGATATGGGATGGTTGAAAGAGGTGTTGCGAGATATGCGTGCTGATGGATCCCAGAGAGTCGTGCCGCGATGCGATGATGAGGAGCAGAAGAAGGATGCACCAGGATGGTCGCGACGAATAGAAGCCAGCCGTTTTCCAAAGTGCATTGGTTGTCGTTGTGGATGTTGGTCGGATCGGACCGTCGGACCGGATGTCCGGACCGGCCGCGAGTTGGCATCTCGGTGCATTTGACGGGACATGGTGTGTATGTGCTCGTACAAACCTTCCGAAGTCAGGTCGTGCGACCAAACCGATGCATCCGGCGTATATCAATATCGATTCATCACGTTCACGAGCAGATGCTTTCGCTCCAAAATGTTACACCGTTATACGCGACTCTTGGAATAGAGAAGGGAGAGAGATAAATTGATAGGTAGATAGATAGATAAAACGTCCCAGCTGAATGTCCGAAATAACTGCCAATTCGCATGAGTGGGCTTCCGTGTCGCAAACGACCGGACCGTCCTGCCCGTCCTGCCCGTCCTGCCCGTCCTGCTCTTCTCCGCCCGCCCCTCCTGCTTCGCGAGTTGCCTTCGTTATGCTCCGAAGAACGCCACGGCCTTCCTGTGCAGGCCGCAGTTACACTTTCCTCCCCCTCCATTCACTGATTTGCAGATCCACACGGTCCCAGTGCTGGACCTGCACCCGCCCCTTAACAGTAACGCCTCCTACTGACTTCATCGCGGTGGGCCCTCTTGGCACGGCCCACTCCTTAACCCTGGGTCATGTTCAGGTACTGTCCCGCGGCCTGGGCGTTCTGGTACAGGCTCGAACGGCGCCGGGAGGTGTGCTCGATCGACTGGTCGGCGCTGAGCAGTGTCAGTGGATATTTCTTCGACGACACAACCAGACGCCGCGCGACTATGGCAAAGCAAAGCAGTGCAAGTGGAATGGAATGCGAAAAGGTGTGGATCCGAGGCGTAGCCGAACCAGGAAACACTCCCCACTCACCCATGCGCCGGCGCCCCTTCCTCGGTCCAAGGCTCGAGGCAGCTGACCGGGACCACGCCGCGGTTCTGGTTCTGGTCCTCGCACATGGACCATCCGTCGTCGTACACGTTGTGGAGGTAGAGCTGCTGGCCGGGAGTGATGGCTGGGTGTGTCAGCGGTGACTCAGTCGACCATGCGCAGATGTCACCGTCATACGAGCGCTGCGGCGCGTATGCGGAAGGTGGAGGACAGCGTGTTGACGAATCCCCACTCACCCAGCTCGTCCTCGAGACTGCGCACGAATCCGACCTTGACGCGGACCATCATGCCGTCGTGCAGACCTGCCGCGGCGGCTTCGGGGTTGACCGCGCCGTGCTCGCTTTCACCTGCGGCAGCGACGGCTCCAGCTCCAGCCGCCATGGCTGCGCCGGCTCCGAGGCCCGCCATCGCCGCCTGGTCGTGGTGCTGGTGCTGGTGCTGGTCGTAGCCCTGGTCGTAGCCCTGGTCCGCGTACCCCTGGGGAGGGTACTGGCCATACCCTTGCTGTGGGGGGTATGCGCCGTGGCCGTATCCCTGGTCGTAGCCGTACGCGGCTGGCGCGCCGTAGGGCTGCCCCTCGGCGGGGTACGCGGCGTACGAGTCGTAAGCCTGCTCCTGCATCGGGTACGACTGCGACGGGGGGTCGTACTACGGAACGATAACAGTGAGCAAGCAATACGTATTGTGCAGAGGTTGCGGCAACTCACGCTAGGCTTCTCGAACGGCTCTTCCTCTTCCAGCGACACCGGCGCCGGTGCGGCCCACGGCTCAAACATCGAGGCGCTGTTCGCGGTTCTCCTCGCTCGGCTCCGCTTGCGCATCTGCCTCGTGATGAGGAACGCGACGATACCGATGAGGGCGAGAGCGCCGATGATGATGCCGACGAGCTGGCTGGTGTCAGCGCATGCGCAATTCACTACAACATATGCCCGAGGACAAATGCCTCGCGGCCAAGATCATACGCGACGCTCTCACTCACCGCTCCGACGGAGAGGCCCGAGCCGCCGATACCTCCCTTGGTGCTCGTGTTCGCCGCGCCCGCCGAGGCCGACGACTTTGCGCTCGTCCGGCTCGAGGGGTCGACGGAGGTGACCAGACCAGGTTGCGACACAGTGCTCGTGATGGTCACGATGGGGGTGCTGGTCGTGGAAGTCGAGGATGAGGTGGACGTGGTGGATGGAATGGCCGAGGTGGAGGTCGAGCTTGAGCTGGGCGCGACCGAGGAGGAGGACGACGAGGGGAGGGCGGAGGATGAGCTCGAGGCGATGGCCGAGGAGCTGGAAACGGCGGCGGACGACGCGACTGGGGGGGGATCAGCATGGACACGGCATGAACACGGAGATCAGACAGAGACGGGGTCAGAGGGGTGGGTGCACTTCAGGCTCAACCGGCACGTACTGATCGAGGAAGCCGCGGCGGACGAAACGGCCGCAGACGACGGGGCGATCGACGAGACGACAGCGGCAGACGAGACCGCGGCCGTGGTGGAGGCCGGGTTGAGAGCCATGGTGGATTTCTTATCCGCTCTGGTCGCTACTGCTGCGGCGGTGGATGTGCCAATCAGAGCGGAGAGCAGGGCGGCCATCGTGGCGGGTAGCGGTGATGGTAGCGAGGGTATCGAGGGTAGTAAGAGCGGTGGTGTACAAGGTTGAGTCGAATGGGCGGGAGAGATAGCAAAGTCGGGGCGAGAGGGGACAGAAAGGGACGAGACGAGGCAAAGAACCCACGAAAGACACCGGGTCAGCGATGATCGAATACACTCGACCGTCGAGGCCAGTAACGAGTATCCAGTCGTGGGTGTGGTGTTTGCGCAGCGAGTAGGAGGCGCGACAGGCGACAGGCGACGGACGCAGGCGCAGAAATGTCAAATGAATGTGGTGTGGTGTGGTGTCGGTAAAGAGCGTGAGGGTGGTGCGTATGTGAGACGGTAGGCAAGGAGGGGAGACACGGCGAGGAGCGATGATCAAAGGAGATGGAGGAGTAAAGTGTGTGACAGTCCGAACTCACCTCAACGGGTCGTCGCGACAAAGGAGGTGCGGGGGGCGGGGTGGTGGCGAGGCGATGCAACAACGGGTGTGTGTCGAGAAGGATGCTAGTAGCAGGAATAGGAATACTACTACTGTAGCAAGGGTACCAAGGGGACCAGGGAGATGGTCCGACTCGAGCTGAAACAGGGCGCAGGCTAAGCGTCCGAACTCGACAGAGGTTGAGAGAACCGTCGCGTCGAGCAAGTTTCGGCGGGGTTAGGTGTTCGGGAGACGTGTCGGATGACTTGAGGAGGTGTGTAGATGTGTGCTGGGGATCGTCGATGACAACGTTCACGATGCCAGCTCGGACGACAAGGACGGGGGTGAGCTGGTGAGGAGGAGAGAGCAGAGAACGGTGGATGAAAAGGGGATCAACAACAAACACAGAGCCTCCGCGCTCAGGGATCGCGTCGGGCCGGTGTCTCTGTAGCCTTTCTTTATAATCGTGCTCTCCCTTCCCTCCCCTTGCCCTCCCCTCTACTGCTTGGTCTCTTAGCGCTGCCGATCGCCCCCTCGCCCCGTCCACATGCATCCCATCCTCAAAGTCCTCTCGTTATGACCCTCTGCCTCCCCTCTCCACGGCGCTCAGAGCCCCAAACCAACTTCCCTCCGAAAACCCTCGAAACAGGTCCTCTGCCCTGACGCGTCGTCGTCTGTTTCTCTTCCGACGCGCCATATTCACACGACGACACAAACAACTCTGTCCGAGACTTCGAGAGACCCGGCGCAGGCGCCCCGGTTCGGCTTCACGCGGTTCAGACTTTGCCGAGGATGAGCCAGCAACGAATGGTGGTCGTGCGACCCGGTTCACCCGGTACAATACTTGTGGCAGCATCCGTGCCACAGAGATGCAGTCAGAGACCAGAATTGGATGCTTCCCAGTGCTGTTCGTTTCGACTCGCGCTATCCAATGCTACCCCAGGCTTTCAAATCCTACCCCATGCTAATCAATGCTACCCTATGCTGAAGCCGGGATCGCACCGCGCATAAACCTCGATGCAACCTGTGATGCTGACGATGATCACCGCGCCGACCCGTCTCCGCGCCGAGTCGTCTCCGCGCCGAGTGCGCCACCCCCTCGCCCGACTCATCTCCACCCAACCCATCCCACCCACCGCCCCTTCCTGCCCTCCCAACTGCCCATACCCCCGGGTGCGAGTCTCACGACCGTCCACCCCGTCGTCCCCGTCCCAGTCGATGTGCCCATCCCCGCTCCCCACCGTGTCTCCGTCCGTGTTCCCATCCCCATCCCCGTCACCGCACCCCCGCCATTCAACCACGTTTCGAGAAACAGCGTGAGCACGTCCGGGCTCCGCAGCTCAACCACCACCCACACGACCGTGCCGCTCCCGGGAGGACAGTAGTGCTCGAGCGTATCGACCAGTGGGCGGATCAGGTGCTCGTTGTAGATGCAGTCGACGGCGAGGATGAGGTGGGGCGAGTGCTCTGAGGCAAGCGGGTCGGGGTGTGGAGAAGTGCCACCGGAGACCCGGCTCGCACTGGTACTGGCACTGACGCTGGCACTCGCGATCGTGCTCGAAGTCGCATTGTCGCTCGAAGGCGGCCGCGTGGCGATGCCCTGGAAGTAGCTCGCCCGCTCCGTCCCAGCCATATCGACATGTCGCCCGGCCGGGTGAGTCGTAGACCTAGGCGACGTCGGTGACATTGACATCGGTGACATCGGACCGGTGGGCGAGGTGGGAGATGACACCGGCGACACCGGCGACACACCCTTGAGCCGTTGGTCCGCGCGCCTCCTCCGCGCCATTCCCTCGGACACGGCAACCCAGTCGACCTCCTCCACGCTCACCTCGACGCGGGCGTGGGTGTTCCGCTGATCCTGCTCCAGTCGGCCGAGTCGACCGTGTCGACCGGTTCGACCACTGTGCAAAGCATCGGTCTCGCCGTCGCCGTCGCCGTCGCCATCGTGTTCCTTGTCCTTGCCCCTGGCCTTTGCCTTGTCCTTGTCCCTGTCCTTGTCGCTCTCCTTGATCCCTCTGCTCTTGCCTTTCCCCCCGCTTCCCCCGCCAGGCGATGGCTCCGTGCCCCCGGCAAAACCTACCCAGGCCGAGCCACCCGTCACCATCCCCTTGCCGACCCCGCCTCTGCCCCCCTGCCTACTCACACTTCCACTCCCATTCCCGCTCCTGCTGCCCGTACCGCCGCTCCCTCCGTCCCCCACACCCACCCCATTCAGCTCCAGATTCCGCTTTACCAGCCGCAGATTCTCGATCCGGTCGGTAGCGGTATACCCCGCGCATATCCCGCTCAGCAGCACGGCGAGCACGCCCGTGCCGGAGCCGAGCTCGAGGATGGGCGTGCGCCCGAGTACCGCGGGGTCGAGCAGTGGCGGATGGGTGGAGGGCTGGAAATGGTGTTGCGTGAGGAGGTGGTGGGCTAGGTGCAGGCTACGGTGGTCAGTGGTCAGCAATCAACGTTCAGCGGTCATTGGGTGGGGTCGAAGCGAGTTGTGATACGCAGGAGGGTTCGGGCGGAAACGCTCAAAGTTGAAAAGAGGGCGGGGAGGAGCGGGGGAGAAGTCGGGTAGGGCGACAACGACAATTAGCACGTGGGAGAAGATGCGATATGCTGCGTTGGGATTCGTGTGATGGGATATGGCGCGGTGTGGTGGGACGTGATGGGACGTGGTGCGGACGCTCGGGGGATCAATCCACACCAGAAGTGACGATGAGACACGTCCAGTCATAGCTCAGGCTCCGACACCCACCTGCTTCGCCATAGCACACTGCCTACTTCCGTCAGTAACGCAATACCCAAACCATCGCGATGAGAGCACCGCTGCCGCTCCGCTGCGCCGCGCTCACCTGCATCACCCTTACGGCCCTTGAGCGCGCCGAGATCCTGCTGGATCGTCGCTCGGACTTGCACGCTCCGTGCCGGGGCCGGGTTGGGCAGAGTTCTCTTCAGACCTCTCGCGCCCGTCGTTCTCCGCCGCGATCCACTGCCCGCGCCACCGGCTCTATGTGCTCCCCCCGATGTACTAGCCGCATCTTCGCCCTGCGTCTCGGCGATGCCACTGTCCACTTCGTGAACTCCCGGGCTCAGCTCCCAATCGATATCGATGGCCGATTTGGTCGAGTCGAGAAAACCCAGTCCGCCCGAGTCCGCCGCATCGTCGGCCGAGGACGACGACACGGATGCGAGCTCCATGTAGAGCTCCATGATCTGGGACGTGTCAGCGAGGACGGGCACGAAACGGGCGAACCAAACCCGAACGCCTTGAGCAGGGGTTGCGCGCACAGATAGACAACGGTCAATCGTGCGGTCGCTACGTTGTCACACCGATACGTCCACACCCGCGGCCTCGCCCACGGCCTCGGCCTCGGCCTCGCTCACCTCTTCGTCCGCATCCTCGACGAGCACCGAGCCGGGAGGGAAGTTGAACAAACCACCCGGACACGGGGGTATGGCGGGGTCAACATCTTGCCCACACCCAGTGCCAGCTCCGTCCTCGCCCCGGATGCCGGGGGCTGCTGGAGCCGACTCCCCCGCCATCTCGACGTGTGAAACCGTTCGGGACGATGCTATCGCCGCGGCATGGTTTTGGGCCAGGGGTTTCGCTGGTCCGGTCGCGCTTACACCTTGATCTGTCGCCGATGGGAGCTTGGGCCCGGATATGCAAGAGACTCCAGACGTGGGAAAGGAACCGCTGAAAAGGATGAATGACGCTGACAATGTAGTGTGGATGGATGGATGGATGGATGGATGGATGGATGGATGGATGGATGGATGTCCTTGGTGGAGGTGGAAACGTTTCGCCGTCGCCGTCGTCAGGCACGGTCAACTCGTTCACTGCTGTTTCTTTCAGATAATTTTCTTTCGCAAACACCCATCCGTCTCTCAAACCCGACTTTGGGTTGCATCGGATCCACGGAACTGAAGGACCCTCTCGGCGCGTCGCAGCACCCCTACGCACCCTACACACACTCGAATCGACTCTCGCTCTGCTCTCGCGATCGGCGTGGACGAATCAGTGAACGTCCGCCATGTCCGCCCCCCAGCCCAAGTCCATCCTCAAGAAGCCCACCGCCTCGTTCCCTGCGGGTCCGTCGCAATCGCACTCCCACGCCCACGCCCACGCATCGAAGCCCCGCGTCGGATCAAAGCTCAAGCACACAGTGGCTGTACGGGCGGACAACGATGGACCGAGCAAATCGCGCAACACGGGTCAGACGAAGCCCAAGGCTCGTATTGCGGATCACGACGACGAGGACGAGGACGAGGACATGAGTGCCGAGGACGAGGCGAGCGACGACGACGTGTCGACGGGGGACGAGATCGAGCGGGCGAAGGAGAAGGCGGGGAGGAAGAAGGCGCCGACGAGTGAGTACGAGTCTGGCCTCGGCGGTTTGGGGCGAGGTCACGGTGTCGCTCCTTCTCACCGACCTTGTACTGCGCTATACGGATCCTCAGACCGCGAGCAGCCCGGTGCTCTGCTCAGTGCTCAATGAGCCTCAATGTTCTCTGCTCCTTGTTTCGTGGTTTCTTTTGGCTCCTACTCTTTGCGGGCCTGCTCTTTGCTCTTGCTCATCCTCTTTGCTACGTGCTGTCTCCCGTCGTTGCTCGCTCGTCCCATTCCATGCCTTCCGGTCACCTGCTCTTGGCTGTTCGCCGCTATCGCCTCGATTCTGTATCCGCTACCACTTCCTGCTCTTAGTTCTGCTCTTCCCGCTACCTGCGCTCCACCCTCCACCCGAGACCACTTCCTCCTCCCTCTTCCTCGCTTGTCGCTCCGTGTCGTGCCGGTCCGTCCCCATTCCCGCACCCCCGTACCCGTGCTGATCCTCGCAGAGCGCAAAGCCGCCACCACAGCCGACACTTTCGGCGCCACGCTCACATCGCTGCTCACCGAGCCTGCTGGCGGGCGGGCGGGGCCCTCCAAGCGCCAGCGGAAGACTGGGGGCGAGGAGGGCTCCCAAGCCGATACCCAAGCTACCACCAGCACCGTCGGCACCACCAAGCCCTCGCTCCCCCTGCCCTCCTCCCTCTCCCTCTCCGCCCCGGCGCGTGGCTCCGCACCCATCCTCTCGCTGTCCCGCACCACCCTCCCCCCCTCGCGCAAGGAACTCTCGCTCGAGCGCAAGGCCGCGCGCATCCTCAAGGCCGAGAAGGCCGAGAGGGAGGATCGGGCCCGGGTGAAGGACGTGGTGGAAGGCTGGGCGCATCCGGGTGGTGGGATGGAGTTTGAAAAGGGTCTGAGAAAGACGGCGCAGAGAGGTGGTGAGTGATATAGGGGCTCTTGATTTGTCTCGGTCTGTTTCTGCCTCGCTCGGACGCTTCGCATCCCACTCTCACTCTCTGTTCTACTCTCTGCCGCTTTCTCTCTCTCCCTGGCTCGCTCTCTCTGACTCCTCCTTCCTCTCATTCTGTCTCGCTCTGTTCCTCTCAGACTCTATCTCTGTCTCGGCTTTGCCTTGCGCCCGGCCTCGCTCTCGAGCTCCCAAAGCACTCCAACCCGCTTTGTATGCGAGGCTCGTTCGAGCCCCGAGGTCATTCCTACCAGCCATCATATCCCCCTCATGGTCCTGTGCCACCATTGCCGTCTCTGCTTCCTGGCGACCATCCGCATCACCTTGATCTACACGTCCATGATACAGTCTGCCTAGAGTCGGTTTGTTACCCCCACCGTGCTTCGCTTCCTGCTCCGCTCCCTGCCCCCCAAACGCACATCGTCACCCCTCGCTGACACCGCCTCTCCCAGTCATCAAGCTCTTCAACGCCATCCTCCTCGCCTCGCGCACCACCGAAGAGTCCCTCGCGACGCAGTCGCTGTCTGTACGGGCGGGGCTCAAGGCGGAGAAGGGAAAGAAGGGCGAACGGGACAACGAGCTGGGCAGAGGAGGGAGGGAGGAGTTGACGAAAGAGGGGTTTTTGGATTTGGTCAGGAGGGGAGGGCGATAAGGCGGGGCGGGGCGACCACACCAAGCGGACACCAAGCGGGGGACCACTGGGGCTCGGGGACCTTGTAGAAGATGCAGAGGGGGCTTTATATTTTCGCCAAAAGCGATTCGCACCGTGTGTACAAGATACATAGCACCAGCAAAAGCCTGTCCACATGAACGCGTAAACGTATAATGTGATATCGTCTCGAGTCGAGCCTAGCTGGTCTTCACCGCATCGCGCCGCCTCGCGCCGCGTCGCGTCGAATCTAGCTAGGAGCGTCTAGGACCATCTCCATCTGAGATTGTGTCAGCGAGGTTCGCCGCGACTACAAGACCGGTGCTCATGCCAAGGAAGAACGGCACGAGCAAGATCGGGACGACCGGGAAAAACGGGACGACGGGACGACGGGACGACGGGGTCGGGTGGGCGCGATGGGAGGGAAACGCTCCGCTGCGGTGGTTCTCGTTCATTGCCGTTCGGCCCAGTCGCTTTCTTCCCGTCTCGCTCCCTTTGCTCCGCTACGCTCTCCGTCGCTGCCCTCGCTGCCCTCGCTCCCGTCGCTCTCGCTCTCTTCGTTTCCCTTCGTCCGTCTTGCTTCGTTTCCCTTCGTTCCGCTCTGCTTCGTGGCGCCAACATGCGCCCCGTGCCGCTCCGTGCCGCTCCGCAGCACCACGCGCCACTCACAAACTGGTTGTAATCCACGTTGATCCTCCCCTGACCATTCGCGTCGATCCTTCTAAACGCCTCGGTATAATGCTTCACCGTCACACACGCCATCAAGAACCGATCGAATGCGATCCCCCGCTTTGCCGGCTGGCCCGGGTTTGGCGGCGGGGCATACCGTTTCTCCAACTTGCGGACCATCTCGGAAGGGAGGGAGAAGCCGAAACCGAGCAGAGCCTGGTGCAGCTCTTTCCGATCAATCAGACCCGAACCGTCACGGTCAAACCGGAGGAAGATGTTGTGCCAGTCTTGGATGTACCGGTAGAGACCTTCGAATTCCATAAAGTTGATGGAACCGGAGCGGTCCGTGTCGAAGATGTCTAAGAGGGGTCAGCGAGGTGGCCCGAGGTCGGGGCAAAGGGCGGAGCGGGGCTGGGAAAGGAGACGGGCAAGGGGAAGGAGACGGGCAGGGGGAAGGAGACGGGCGCGGGGAAGGAGCTGGCTTCCGGCGATGTGGGGAGCAGGAGCAAGGGGTGATGCGAGGCAGGAAAGAGGGTGGTCATTGGGAGTGGATTGGACGCAGCAGGGGCGGGGCGAGAAGGAGCTGAACAGGGCCTGGTGGGCGTCGCGAAGGCCTGAGAACTGGGGCAGACGACACCAGTCTCGAACCGGCCTCAAGGTGGGAGTATGTCGAAAGGATACACGGGTACAGTCGGACTAATGCCCCGTCCGTAACACTCTCAAACCCACTCATGAGCTACTCAATCGTCAGCGACTTATACGCTGTGCACTCGGAATCCTCAAGTCCGAGCTCTCGATCCCACCCCACACCGCACCGCACGCACCATCTTCACGCAGTCCTCCCTCGCGTCCATCATCGAGTCCTTGGCCAGCAGCCTCTGGAGGTCCTGCGAGGAGAGCGCGCCGGAGCGGGTCGAGTCGAATTGCTGGAACCTGGGGGTGTCAGCGGGCGGGCGACTCCAAGTGGCAAGCGGGCGATCAAGACCAAGTGATAGCGGGGCAATCAACTCCAACTCCAGCACCTCCTAGTCCCGTATGCGACTGGTCATCCATCACGCGCGGTGACGATGGGATGCGGGTGTGGGCGTGGGTGTGGGTGTGGGATGCGCGAGTGGGATGCGGGCGCGGACGCGGTGTGGGATGGTTGTGTGACCACCGGGTTCGTACGATCACACAACGTGTCAAACTCTGCGCGCGGTGTAACGCTCTACGCTTCGCGATGATCGCCTGCGTCCGCGCATGCTCTGCCACGCAGACCACACCACACCAACGGCGCACCGCGCACCGCGCACCGGCCCACTCACATCCTGTGCAGCTCCTGGTCTTCCACGCGGTGCTGCGGCGGCGGAGGCGACTGGGGCTTGTTCCATCCTTGGCTCGGAGGGGGGACGGCGTTGCTGCTCCATTGCGGACCGCCACCGCCGTTTCCGCCGTTTCCGCCGCCGGGGCCGCCGGCTTGACCCGACTGGCTCCAGCGCTGCTGCTGCGGAGGAGGGGTCGGGTTGTGCGGAGGGGGAGGGGACTGGTACCCGCTCGGAGGGCGTTGGAGGGATGGGGGGCGTTGGCCGCCGTAAGCCTGCTGCTGCTGCTGCTGTTGCTGGTGCTGCTGGTGCTGCTGGAGCTGCTGCGGAGGGGGAGGAGGGGTGTGGTTGTATTGCTGCTGCTGCTGCTGGGATGGGTGAGTGTTAGGGTTTGCGTATCCGCCCGGACCCCCATACGGCTGCTGCTGGTGTTGCTGGTGTTGCTGAGGGGGTGGGTAGTTCCCTTGAGGGGGAGGCTGAGGCGAGTACCTCTGTTGAGGCGGGGGCGGTGGTGGTCCCCACCCACCCGGAGGTCCACCCGGAGGTCCCCCTTGTTGTTGTTGCTGCTGCTGCGGCGCCGCCTTCCTCCTCTCCTCCTCCTCCTCTTGCGCCTTCTTCGCCGCGTCCTCTGCCCGTTTCTTCGCGTATCGCTCCTCGTACCTCCTCCGCGCCTCGTCGCTCACGCTCCCATACGGGTTGGGGGCCTCCATGAATCCGAATCCCCCCGGGCCGACTTCTCCGGCGGCAGCGTTCGGTGATCGTCTCGGAGCAGGGTTGCGCTGGGATGGGGGCTGAGGCGACGAGGTGTCCCGCATGGCCTTGTCGCCGATCGCAAAGGGCGAGTCGCCAGCGGAAGGTCGGCCGAGATAGGCCATGGACAAGAGAGAGAGGAGAAAGAGGCAGAGACAGATGGGATAGGGGAGACGTGATGAGATGGCCAGTTGCCAAGTATAGCAAGCACGAGCCCAACGCACCAGCACACTGGGCAAAGCGGTGTCAAACAGGAGGGGAAGATCAGGTCACGTGAGCAAAGGAAACAACAGAGCTTAAGTGAGGGGTCCCAATAACGACAGATGTCCAGGTGTTGGGCCATGGTGCTTGCCTCGCATGCACGGCGTTTTGTGCATGCATGCATGCATGCAATCTACGCCAACAGCCAACAGCCAAAGTGAACCGCCAAGTCGTGGAGGTGGTTTGTATTTGTATAGATCGAGACACTCGAGACACTCACTGGGCAGATCGTACAAGCTGGGCAATTTGCTTTCGCAAACCACTCTTGCCGTGTTCCGACTGACGACAGAGGCGCTGGCCAGGCCCGACCGGAGGAGGCGCGGGCAGAGGGTGAGAGAAAGCCACCGAAGGTTAACGAAGCGAGAGTAGGCGGAGTGGACGGAGTGGACGGAACTCGGAGTCCGGACCGAGGAGCGCACGACGTAGCGACGCAACGACGCAACGACGCAACGACGCAACGACGCCACGAGCGAGCCAGTGCAGCAAGCAGCGCGCCGGCAGGCAAGCAACCTCTCACTGAAATCACCGACTCGGACTCGCCTGTGTGCTGTTTCCTGCGTCTTGTGTCCTGTCTCGTGGTCTCCTGCCCCCTGCATGCATACTACTCCGACTGTCCGAGCATGTAGCGATGCGGAGGTAGTGTTGCGACAGTGACGCCACGCCGCGCCGCGCCACGCCACGCCACGGCTTGGCCAGGCCTGGAACCCGATTCCCAGATGCCATGAAAACGATGCATGACTCATGACTCACCGGCCAGCCGCCCAAATCGAATCGATCGACGTCGACCGGCCCGCAATCGAGGCGAGGCGAGGCGAGGCGAGGCGCAGCGCGGCTCCGACTCGTGGCAGCGAACCACCACCACTGGAATGGAATGGCTCAGCCGTAGTCATCGTACAAGTGGACAATGTGCATGCATCCTCCATTGTGCTGGTACACCTCCGCTGCATGCATCGGGTTGAGCGCTTCCTTGTATCGATGGATTGATCTTGGAACGAATTGCCCAACGCCAAAACAAGCCAGATTTCATCATCTCAGTGGCTCAAACCCGCGCCTGAGCCGCCTTTTGACCCCGATCGTGGGCTCTGCCATCGGCCCAGACAGATCCAGATCCATCCTCGATCCCAGCGATCACAACCGTTTTTTCCTCTCTCCTCTCGGTTCCTTCCCGTCACTCCCGGTCCGTCTCGTCGTTCCCATTCCCATCGATCCGGCTCAGACACAGACACGACACGACGAAACGACACGACCCGGCACAGGCGCCTCCGCTAGTACTGGCTCTGGCACTGACACTGGCAGTGGGCTCCAAGTGACCCTTCGACCCGACTGTCACTGGTATACCTCCGCCTCCGCCCGAAATCTCTGTCTCTGACGACACAACCCAGGCCGATCGACCGACACGAGATCGACGCCTTGGCCCGCCGCCCGGCCTCCGCCTCCAGTGGCAAACCAAGGCAAAGTCTGGACGATCTGCACGATCCGAGCCGAGCCATTGCCCCGGCCCCGGCCCTCGCCTGCCCCCTTGGCCCTCGGCCGTCGCCAGATGGTCTCAACACTGCCCTCGGGCGACCCAATCCCGTGATCGCCTCGTATTGTCTCCCACTTCCTTCCAAACCGTCCAGGACCCGCGGTGTATCCCGTCACAACCTAGGGCCGTTACCACGCTATCCTGCGACGGAGCTGCCCTGCTGCTCGTTTGCTCCCTCTCTCTCCCGATCACGCCCACCTCGCCCCGTCGCCCATCATGACCAACGGCATCACTCCTCGACCATCTCAAACTTCGACTTCGACCTCAACTCCAACACCATCAAGTTCGTCTCCACCGTCAACATCTTCCGTGACACCAACGACACGAGAACCAGATCCACGTCCCAGCTCGAGCTCGTCGCATACTCCTCTTCGTGCTCGATCACGTTCGGCGCAGCCGGTTGAGATCGACGAAGAGGCTCATGCCCACGCCGATCTCAATCTCAACCTCGACCTCGATCACATTGAGGATACCGACGCTCAGTTGAACCAGTCACCCCCGTCATACACACTCCTCCCTTCACATCACGCACAACATCCTCCGCCACCGCCCCCGCCGCCCTCCTTGACAAACCCTCCGCCTTGGCAGTCAGATCGGTCCCGATCGGCCATGGCGGATGAGCCGCCTCTCGCTCGATCGGCTGGCGTGTCGGTCTCTACTACCACCACGACCACCCCCACCCCCGCTCGTAGTATCAACCCCTCTCCCTCCCCCTTCCCACCTTCTGCTCCTTCGTCTTCATCGCGCCTTCCCGATCCCTCCTCCGCCGTCCCCTCCGCCACACCGGGACCATCTTCGATGCAAAGACGAGCTTGGCGACCCACACCGGACCTCCCGGCGGATCTTGCCCAGCGGCATCGGAGAGCCGAACGGGGCAGGAATCACTGGCTCTCGGAGGACGAAGGTCTGGGAGGGTCTTCGTCGAAAGCGATCGGGAGGAGGCGGCGGAGAGGCTCTGGAGGTGATCATGCCGGGCGGCGAGGTGGCGACGATGATGACGATGACTACGGTGGCGACGACGACGATGACGCGGGAGGTCGACCGGGCGCCTCGTTCTCTTCGAGAAGAGACAAGACGACCGACTCGATCAAAGCGTTAAGGCTCGGATCGCCCGATTCGACGTTGCCAAGCAGACATCCCCGAAGACGAGGCTCGGGCTCGATCGACGGAACGTCGACTTCCGCTGCCCAGGTCCATCCTCCCTCCGAATTACCCCGCATCGAACACCTCGTCGCTCCCCCTTCCCCCGTCACTGCCACGGTCGCGACGGTGGGGATCGGCGGCATCGCTCCGATCCCAGATACATCGTCGATCCCGGCGGAATCATTCAGTTCGGCCTCCGCGGCTCAACGGCCGCTCGTCCAGCCGATCGGAACAGTGCCATTGGGTGCTGGCGACGGGCTCGAGGACGACGAGGAGGACGACGAGGAGGACGAGGCGCGTAAGCGGGCATGGCGAAGAGATCTCGTCAGGAAGTTGAAGCCGCTCTTCAATTGGTGAGTGCGACTGTGATCACGTCGAGTCTACTTCTCATCTGAGGACCCGGGCCGAGCCAAGCTGGCATTTGCTGACACTCTGTCCCCCTGTCGCAGCGTCTTTTGCCCCGGCACCGATCGACTCCTCCATCACCCTCTGACCCTCCCTTGCGGTCACACCTTGTCTTCCGAACACCTCTACATCCCCTCCCCTGCGCCCATCCCTCTCGGCGTTCAGCTCCCACACGAGCTCTATGCCGCTCAGCAGCGACAGCACCAACAGCGTCTCAATCTCTGGGCGGGCGTCATGTGCCCGATCCCCTCGTGCAAGCGTTATTCCCCTCACGCCGGGACGAGTCAGGTCGTCGATCCACAGACGCACCAGGCATTTGTCCCGATCCCAGGGAGCTCCGCCGGGACCGCCGCCACGACGCTACGCGGGGAGGTGCTCTCGTCCGGAGTTACGTATTATCCTCCGACGCCTATTGCTCCACCTGCATACTCGGCAGAACCGCCCGTCACTGAGACGGGTTCACCACTGCTCGACGTGACGGTTGATAAGGTCATGGCGCTTGTTCTCCGCGAGCTCGATACTGCCGATGAAGAGGATGAGCGTGAGCGCGAGCGCGAGGAACGGGGCGATTGGGCAGGACCAGGTGGTGGTCGGTCGATGGAGGAGTATGGGCCCTCTGCCCAGGTAGGGGGCGATACCGACGACGAAGGAGACGACGAGGACGATCAACTGCCGCACACGTCATTGTCGCAGGACCTGTCTCTTCTCGGATCGGGATCCATCGCGGGAGCCCGATCCCAACGGCCTCGCAACGTTTTCGGACAAGGTCGACAAGGTCCGCAGAGCCGCTACCCGCATCGCGCGCATCGCGCGCATCGCACGATCGCGCCCGTTGCCCTCCCTTTCGAAAAGGAGTTGATGGGCCTGCTCGAGTGTGATGTCTGCTCGATGCTGCTCTACGAGCCTGTCACCACGCCGTGTCAACATGTACGTGGGGTTTGGCTCATCGCTTACACGCTGTGTCAAGCGGGGAAGAACCCGTGACCTTCTGCGTCTGCGCCGTGTTGCTGACCATCCTAGTCGTTCTGCTTGAAATGCCTCAGCCGGTCGCTGGACCACTCGCAGCGGTGCCCGATTTGCCGGCAGGACCTGCCGTCTTTCGCTTTCTTCCAGGAGCACGCGGTGAACAAGGTGCTCCTGACGATCAGTGCGTGTTTGTCCGGTCTCGTTGCGTTCCAGCCTACGTCCAGTCTTATCCATCCCAATACCACAAGCACATTTATTCGTTTCGTCGCCTTCGCTGATACTTCTCCCCGCGCCTAGTCAAACTCGCGTTCCCGGACGAGTACACAGACCGCCGCGCCGCGATAGAGCGAGACGAGCGTGACGCCCGACTCGACACGCCCATCTTCGTCTGCACGCTCGCCTTCCCGGGGATGCCCACCATCCTCCACGTCTTCGAACCCCGGTACCGACTCATGATCCGCCGGTGCATCGAGTCGAGCACGCCGAGGTTCGGCATGGTCCTCCCCTCCCGAGGGACCGGGCCGGACCACCTCCAGGGAGTGATGGAATACGGAACCATGCTCGAGATCCAGAGCGTGCAGATGTTGCCTGACGGACGGAGCATGGTGGAGACGGTCGGCTCGCACCGGTTCAGGTTGATGGAGAAGGGTAGTCTGGACGGGTACACCGTGGGAAGGATCGAAAGGTGGGTGCGGTGCGGTGCTTTTCTTCATCAAACCGGCGTCGCGTCATTTGCGCGAACACACCCTGCACAATATGGCCAGGAGGATACACCCCGCACAACATGGCCAGGAGGACTCGATGTGGCTTTTGGGGGTTACGCAGGGGTCGTTCGACCCAGCATCATGGATACGATAGTATAAGACGGTACGCTGACGGTCGCTGCAGAATCGACGACATTTCCGCCGAGGACGAGGCGTTGCTGGAGCAAGAGGCCGTTCGCGCCGCCAAGACCCGAGCGGAGCAGTCATCGCGTGGGCGAGCCGGCTCGACGTTGACCCCGGCTCCGGCAGCTACCCCGCCGGTCAATGCTTCCGCCGGCGCTGTTGAACGTGTCGTACCCTCCGCAGCCTCTCTGGGTTTGGGCAGTGAAGTCTCCTCTGGTCTCGCTGGACCGACCGCACCGACTGCCGCCAGCCCTGGATCCGTTGCCCCGCCAGGGATCGCGGCGGGTCTGGGTCCCCCACCCGGCCAATCGCTCGGGTTGGGTCCAGCACCCGGCGCACCTCCCGGCGCGCCCCCTACGCTCCCCCTCGCTCCAGGTCCTCCAGCACCGGACGAAACGCCACATACGACCGAGGAACTCATGGCGATATGCCGGTCTTTTATCGACCAGCTCAGGTCGGGTTCGGCGCCGTGGCTCCTCCAGAGGCTTAATAACACGTATGGGACGATGCCCACGGACCCGAGCGAGTTTTCGTATTGGATGGCGCTGGTGCGTAGGGCCGACGCGAAATGATTCATTACATTTTTGTGCACCGCACCACAACTAGCGATCGCACTACACACCGCTCTGCTTGCTCTGCTTGACCTGCATGCCTTGCTCGACCCCCTCCGCTGACACCCGCAGGTCATGCCCATCGACGAATACGAAAAAGCCCGCCTCCTCCCGATCCGGTCCCCGAGATTACGCCTCAAGCTGATCGTGCACTGGGTGGAGAGTCTCCGGTCGTCGTGGTGGTGAGTGACGCGTGGCGGTGTGCCACTTGTGCAGCTTGTGCAGCTTGTGCAGCTTGTGCAGCTTGTGCAGCTTGTGCAGCTTGTGCAGCTTGTGCAGCTTGTGCAATTTGTGTATGGGTCACAGCTGATGCCGTTTTGCAGGTTCTCGAGCGGGTGAGCGAGCTGTTATCATCCCACCCCCGATGCTTCATCCCTCCCCGATCATTCATCCCTCCCCTGATCGTTCATTCCTCCCCCGATCCTCACCCCCTTACACCCCCTTTGACCCACACTCATACCCCATTTACGCCTACACCCGCGCGCACACCTACACTTGCACCCACTTTTCCTCGATTCACGTCGTTCCCCTTGTAATCGGCCACCCGCTGACATGTCGCCCCTCTCCCCCGGTTACGCTTCGCTCCTACAGGTGTGTTGTGGGCTAGCGATCTCGCGCCTCGCCTCGCCTCGCCTCGCCTCGCCTTTCCTCCCCCTCCTCTGTGCTCTCACGCCGGGTTGACCTGCCCCTGACCCTGCGTTTCTGTCGATCTCAGCATGGGGAGGCTGTTCAGTGCGCTCGGTCGGCATCGGTCGCGTTGAGGCGAGAGGTGGAGCGGCAAACCATCGAGCGAGCGTTCGGCCGTCTAGATATTCACCTGCCCGGGGAAGAAGAGGAGGCTGGCGAAACCGGAGCCCGGAACCCAGCGAATCCAGCCGCCGACTTCATGCCCCGTCGAACCGACCCAGCGTCCTGATCCATATCCCGTCACATCCCACTCCCTCCGGAATGAGACATCAAGACATCAGTCCAAATTCCCACGCAATCGACACGTCCGTCGCATTTCCATCCGTCAATCAATCCATCCGTCTTGCCAAATGGCTCGCACGACTTTCACTTCTAGCAGCTACGCCCCATTCACACTGCACACTACACCGTTTCCCCTTCGATTTTGTTCCATCCCGCATCACATTCCGTCTCCCCCTTCCCATTCCGCGCCGACGAGGCGGTCACCGCATGAGTCGCCCAGGCGAAGACGTATCCACGAAACACGACCCGAGCCGAGCGTCTCGTCAGACATACTGTAGCATGCACCGAGTTGTTGGATGTATATGCATGAGCCCGGTCTCGCCCAGCGCCAGCGAACGCATATAAGTGAACTGTTGTCGTTGTCGTCGGCGGAACCTAATTCCAAAGTGCCACTTGACGCCGCCACGACGCCTGCCCATGTGCTCGCCGCCTGCGCCAAGACCATGGATCCGTCTGATTTCCACCGTTTCGTCACAACAATCCATTCCCCCGTCATCGTCATTCCTTCTTCCTATAATAATCCTTGCCAAGCACAACTCGCTCGCACACACCGCTTCGACGCTCCTTCGCCGCTCTCGCTTCCCATATCGCCCCCCGCCTCGCCTCGCCATCGCAGCGCCTCGCCCTACCGACATCGCACCCCGTCATCGCTGGTGCACCGCCCCGCCGGCGATCGCCGTTGACACGGACACCGACGCATCGATCATTCTCCACAACCACAAGCAAACACGGCCTCGCCGTTATCCTTATCCCTCACCGGCTCAAGCAGCATAAAGGAGGGTGTGGGTGTCTCCAGTGTCCACACTTCGCCGCCCACGCCAAGAGCGCCCACCCCATTGCGCTGTGCCTTTTCCGCTCCCCTCGCTTGGGCACCATCGCGCTACGCTACGCTTCTGAAACGTCAACTCCAAAGCCCAAAGCCCAGAGCCAACCAACATGGATCAACACGGTGAGCCGATTGGGTTTTCCCACTCCGTCCCTTACATCGAAACCGTCCTCTTCACGATACTCCTTTTGATCTCCTCCCGCTCTTCGCAGCAGCATGTCCGACAACGCCGCCCCAGCCGACGCCGCTGACACGGCTCGCCGCGTGACGTTCGAGTACCCCGCCACTGACACCTCCCCCGCAGGTACCGCCGGTACCGCCGGTATCGCCTCCCCTCACCAGACTCCCGCGCTGGATCGTCAGCCCGAACCCATCCTCACCGACTCGACCAACACCAACGCCAACGCCAACTCCGCCGCCAATGGCAGTAGCGCCCGCCGGAGGGCCAACCGGCAAGTCACAGTCACCGACGACCTTCACGGGGACAGCATCAACGGCGGCCCTCCGAGCCGGAGACAGACCTCGGAATCGACGCGGAGCAGCAGGCGGAGCCAGACCGACCCCAACGCGGGCGTGCTCCGGAGGATGACCACGGGGCTGTTCACGCCCGAAAAGAAGATTGGGAAGGCGCCGACGTGGTTGGGGAGCTTCAGAGCGGCGATCTGCAGTACCTGGCTGTGAGTGGTGGACGACTTCGATTGGCTCGATGCGGCTCGTTGCAACCCGATCGTACCCAATCCTACCAGAGTCTGCAAAAGAAACCAGACTGGACCTGCCCCCGCCTGTCGCAGCCGGCCCAAGCCCTCCGGAGGGTACGACTGCTTGACTCGTTACGGACGCAGAAGTTGAACTCAGATGTTGAAGAAGGGAGCAACTGTCTGACTGACCATGCGTCTCGAGCGCGATGATGCTTTTCTTTTGCTTCGTTTGCCGGTTCGATGCGTGCTGTGTGCTGCTCATCGTGGCTGTGCTGACCCCGCAGCAACGTCCTCCTCGTGTTCATCCCGATCGGATGGGCCTTGCACTTTGTCAAAGACGCCGGCAACACGTCCATCTCAGATACCGCCGTCTTCTGCACGACCTTCATATCGATCATCCCGCTGGGTGAGTGCGGGTCTGGGCGCGGCGTGGCGTGGACCTCTCTGGAATCCGATCCATACCTCTCCCGAATCGGATTCACGTCCCTCGCCCCGTTCGGAGCATGCACCACTCGGGATCCCAGGTCACGCCCCTCGCCCCGTTCGGAGTGCGGTTGAGCGGTTGAGGAGTAGAGTACCACCGAGCCGTTTCGCTGATCCCGATTGTTCGATCAGCCGGTCTGCTCGGTTTCGCAACCGAGGAAGCCGCCCTGCGACTCGGTCAAACACTCGGAGGACTGCTCAACGCCACCCTCGGGAACGCCGTCGAGCTCATCGTGGCCATCCTCGCTTTGATCAAGGTGGGTGAAGAGGCGGGTCGCCGTGGCAAGTGGCAAGTGGAGAGTGGAAGGTGGACCGTGGCCCGTGGACAGTGCACAGTGCACAGTGCACAGTGGTCGGCCGTTCCCGCGAAGAAGCAGCTGTACGAGGTGGCGAGGTGGCGAAGCGAGCCAAGAATGCCGATATTGCCGTCGTTGCCAGGAGGAGATTGCAAAGGCGAGACGGAGCGCAAGCAGCTGACCACACCTTTGCCAGTGCGAGCTGGATGTCGTGCAATCGTCCCTCGTCGGCTCGATCTTGAGTAACATCCTGCTCGTCCTCGGAATGTGAGCTGCCGTACTCGCCTGTTGCTGTGTCCGCTCTGACCCTGTACCAGGTGCTTCTTCGCGGGGGGCCTACGATTCGCCGAGCAGACGATCAAGTCCACTGCCGCCCAGCTCAACTCGTCGCTCCTCCTCATCGCGGTGATCGCCGTGCTCATCCCTTCCGCCTTCCACTTCTCCATCACCACCTCGCCCACTGGCGAGGGTCTCTCCCTGACCGACGCCCAGGAGGGCAACGACCTCCTCTCGATGAGCCACGCCGTCGCAATCCTCCTGCTGATCCTGTACCTCGGCTACCTGCTCTTCCAGATGTGGACCCACGCCCAGTTCTACGAGGACGAGACGGTCACCGGATCCTCGGCCTACCCCGCCGCGGTGACGGATCGGGTCAAGCGTTTCACCCACCGGAAGAAACACGACGAGGAGTCGGCTTTTGGATCACCCACCACCCTGTCCACCACGGAGACCAACCCCAACGGAGATGTGTCCGTCCGGGGCCCACAAACCGAGCTGGATAACGCAGACGGTAACGGAAATGTCGTATCGGAAGACGAAGACGACGAGGAGCAGCCACAGATGAACATGTGGGTCACAGTGGTAAGTCCTAGACCCACCCGACCGGGGCTCACCGCAGATCGTCATGATCGTCGATACCGTCCTCGTCGGCGTCACGGCCGAGTTCCTCGTCAGCAGCATCAACGGTCTGGTCGCTTCCAACCCCAGTCTCTCGGCGGAATGGGTCGGCTTGATCCTTCTTCCGATTGTGAGTGCCACAGACCACAGGGGGTGGGCGGTGGCCGGTGGCCGGTGGGCCCCAGTGTCAAGAGACATTCGCTGAACCCCACGCCAGGTGGGCAACGCCGCCGAACACTTCACCGCCGTGTCCGTCTCGGTCAAGGACAAGCTCGACCTCTCCATCTCAGTCGCGGTCGGCTCGTCCATCCAGATCGCGCTGTTCGTCATACCCGTGATCCAGCTGCTCGCTTGGACCATCGGCAAGCCCATGACCCTGCTGTTTGACCGTGAGTGGTGGCGTTGCTTCGTGGCGTCTTGGCGTCGTGACGCCGTGGCGCGGTTGCCCTCGTCGACTCGTCCGGCCTATCCGAAACCGAAACAGGGCATGCAGGAAAAGGGGCTAACACGTGTTTCGCAGCCTACGAATCCGTCGTGCTCTTCCTGTCCGTCCTCATCGTCAACCAGACCCTGTCGGACGGCCGATCCAAGTGAGTGACCCGTCCCGGAGCCAAGCTGACGAGCAGCTGGATGGAGGGCCTCGTGCTCATGATGTTGTACCTCATCATCGCGGTCTCGTTCTGGTACTACCCCGTGAGTGCGACACCGACACCGACCCTGACACCGACACCGACACCGGTTCATTCGGAGACTTCTCCTGCGTGTCTTGGGGGTCCTGATGTTCTGATCTGACCACTGACCGCGATAGGGCTCGAACACGTCTTTCATCGTCGGATGTGGTTCGGGAAGCTCATGAGCGGAACCCCGTGCGCATGCGCGTGAAGCTGCGCGGATCCAGATGGGTACAATAGATCATAGTCATAACAGTTCATATACCCTGTGCAGTCACTTGTGTCTACCATTACATCGTTCATTCCTCTACACGAGCATTTGACCAGTGATCGTCTAACGAACACATCGCGCCATTTCATTCCACATCACTTGACACCGTCTCATTCCACACCACTTCACACCTTGTTCTTTCCGTAGCACTTCACGCGGGTATCGCCACCGGCCCGTCGCCCTTGCCCCACTTGAGATGATCCTTGAGCAACAGCGAGACGTAACTCAGCGAGAGCAGCACCGGGACTTCCACGAGCGGTCCGATCGTCGCGGCGAGTGCTTGGTCCGAGTCGACGCCGTACACGGCGATGCAGACGGCGATGGCGAGTTCGAAGCTGGGGCGTGGCGTCAGCGAAATGCAACGGCGTGACGGCGTGAGGGCGCTACGGCAACGGCACGACGACGGGCCGAGGGAGGAGGGACGAGGGGTACAGTGGAGAAGGACCCGGGATGAGAAGCAAGGGATGATGACGGTGAAGGTACGGGATGAGGGCGACACCGAGGGGGCAAGGGATGAGGCAACGAGCGAGCCACGGACGAGGGCACAGGTGAACAAGGGGATTTGGTTACGCGGGGATGCAGGGACGAGGGGACGAGGGACGAGGGACGAGGGATGAGGGACGCGACGGGACGAAAGGAGGTTGTGACAAGGGGACGGGATGAGACACGCGGGGGACATGTCGGCTTACTTGTTTGAACCGGCTGTGAAGGCCTGCAGATGGTATATCAGCCTGCAGCACTCGAACAAACCAGACCAAGTCGGCGGGGAGGATACGGTATCGGTAACGGTAACGGTGCGATTCGCACGCAGTGCAGCAGCCATCGAATGGAGAGCCCCAGGATCGCTTCGCACCCACCTGCACCACCGCCGACTGATACGCGTACACCGGCTCCCAGCGCTCCCTCCGTCCCAGGAGGAAGAGGGCCACAAACGTCCCCGTCCACATGATCACAAAGTACAGGATCAAGGGGACGAACACGCGGAACACCGGACCGAGGTTGTCGAGGATGTGCGTGGCTTGTTCGGCGAAGATGAGGATGATGCTGCGGAGTCAGCCCGGGGAGTCTCTTCACTCGTTCATTCTCATTCCGTGCACTTGTTGAAAGCATGGGACAGGGGCATTGTTTCTGGGACTGGATCCGCAGTGAATGGGATCCGGGTGGGACGAGTTTGTTGTACGAGACCTCGCGCCGTGCTCACGTGTATAGCAGACCTATCAGTGCGAGAGGGCCGAAACAAGGTAGGAACCTCGACTCGAACCTCTCCTTGCCAATGAGGTAGATGACCGAGAACCGGGTGATGACACCGGCAACAAGCGGGATGCCGAGGTAGATCAACACGGCAATCGCCGTGTCGCCGTAGTCCAGCTTGATCTTCTGGGACGAGGAGGACGGGTTCGAGATGACGTTGATCATCAAGAGCGATAACGGCGAGTAGAGCGCGATCTGCAGTATCGAGTTGATTATCACCAAGATGGCGCAGAGGTCGGTCGACCCCTGCGCGATCTGGTTCCAGATCATCACCATCGCGATGCACCGCGCGATACCGACGAGGATGACGCCGGTGCGGTATGTGGGGAGGTCGGGCAACGTCGCCCACGCGAGAGCGAGCATGACCTGGTGGAAAAGTTAGCCGTGTTCAGCCAGTGCGGGCGTGAGCCTCCATGTCGGTGTCGGTGTCGGTGACATTGCCAGTAACGGTTGCACATCGTGGGTGGGCCCGGAAACATTGTATGAGACGGCGGCGCAGCGGAGGAGCGCGGCACACTCACGAACGGCCCGATCACCCAGTTGAGGAACAGCGACAGGAGGAGCTGCTGCCACAAACCCGGAGTCTTGAAGACAAGGTGCAGCCGCTCGTATTGCACTGGCACGGGTCAGTACGTCGATTTTGCGATGTGCAGTACCAGTACGGCATTGGTTGCAGCCCGGTACACTACGACTGGACCCTTGCGCCTCCCACCTCCCACCTCGCGCCTCCCACTCACCCTTCGTGAGGATCGGCCACATCATTACCAGCAGACCGACCATGATGGCTTAGTGAGTTAGCCAAAGTCGCAACACCTCAAGTCGCGGAGTGATTGTAACACGACTCACGAATGGATACCCCGCGTAATTTCGCCCCGGTGAGAACGTTCTCGACATTGGGAGCGAACTTGCCTGTACGAAGAGATGCTCAGTCGCGCGGCGTCCCCGTCGAGAGATATGCAGGAAATGGAGGTGGTATGTGGAAGGCTCGAGCCGCCACCGACTCCACTCACCGATGACCACACCGAGGACCATCGCCACCAGTACCAACGGCGCGAGAAGCCTGTCGAGCCATGACAGTCCGCGAACGAGTGCGGCGGCTGCGAGGTGGACTCGTAAGCTCCTCGTACATCCTAAAGCATTGAAACGTCTCGCAACGGTTCGACATACTACTGCCGCGGCTTCTCGCGCCGCCGCCACCGTGTGGTGGCGGTTCCCCCGGCGTCTCCACCTTGACCGACGGCTCGCTCCTCGCTGGTGACTCGCCGCTGCCTGGACTCGACACTGTGGTCATGCTGCGTTCGTCTATCCTTTGCGTCCTCAAGCCTTCACTGTCTCACTGGTATTGGATCGCAACGAGTGATGCAGCACACTACACAGCGCGGCTCGTGAAATATGTACCCAGTCGCCTGTCTCCGAAATTCACGTCTCGTCAAATTGGAAGCGTGCAATTCCTCGTGCCGCGTCAAAATCGATAAAGCAATAACGCGACGATAATGACGATACCATAATGATTAGCACTGTTACTAATTGACCCGGTAATCCGCAATACCAACAGAATTTGATTAGCACCCATCCGATTTGATGGAATTTGATTGTCGGTTGAAATCTGATTAGAGCCGCTCGTGCTCGCTGGTCGTCTCGTCGGAGACAATCGGGCAAGCCGGGTTCGGTGTGCATCGAGAACATTGTCGTGTCAGGTTCCTCTATCATCACCTTCAAAACGATCAAGAGCGCTTCAAAGCGGAGCACCCTCGGACCAAGGTCGTCTCCTCACCAGCAGCAGCATGTCATCGGCCTCGACGACCGCCGCGGCTGGCCCCGGCTCGGGCTCCGGGCCAGGGCACATGTCCGTTGCCGAGCTCAAGGCGCTGATGGACGACCCGTCACTCCGCGCCGGCGTGGACTTCCTCGTCGTCGATGTCCGCCGCACAGACCTGGACGTGAGTGGGGTCGCCGAGCTCGAGAGCGGTACCGCAAGAACGTGAAAGAAGCGTGGCCAGGATCTGACGCGGACGTGGCCCCGTAGGAACCCGGTGCGGTCATCATCCCTCGCGCGATCAATGTCCCTGCGCAGACCTTCCAGCAGACCCTCCCGACGCTTGTCACTGTGCTCTCCCGGTGAGTGAAGCGAGAGCGACTCATCGACGCGGGGCACGAAGCAGCGAGCACAGCGGCGAGGTACCTTCACCTTTGCGGGCCAGGTCGCGTCGCTGCGCCGCGCTTCTGGATACCGTGACGCGAGCTTGAATGCGCCCAAACCCGGTCCCGCTGACACCGTACCCGCCGTAGCATCCCCAAGATCGTCTTCCACTGCAACAGCTCCAAAGGCCGAGGGACGCGCACGGCGGGGTGGTACGCGGCCGAGCTGGAGAGGCAGGGTGTGATGTCGTCCAAGGCATACATCCTCACCGGGGGGATCATCGCGTGGAAGGAAGCATACCCGGACGAGGTGGTGTCGACGGCGACGGCGACGGCGACGGCGACGGCGTGATGGATAGTATGGGCGTATGGGCACTGACTACGACAACTATTTCTGTCCGTAGTCCATGTGCAGCGTGCGGGCGGGCTGTATGAATCCCCTGCATGCCATGTACCGTGTCCACCGTGGGGGCTGCTGTGTAATGCGCTCGCTGTGATTGGCCGGGAGACGGCTGATGGATGGACCCACATGGTCCCGGTTACGTTATGTCAAACATCAAATTCACCCGCGGGCACATCAGATTGGTCAGATTCGGAGGCATTATACATGTCGGGAGAGTGAGATTCTCCGGTGCTTGCTCTCCTCCCCTTGCTCCTGCTCTTGCTCTTGTTCTCCCACTCCACAACCCAACACGCGTCCCATTCCGCAGCAAAACACAGCACCACAGCACCACACCAGAGGCGCATTCATCATCCAATTCGTCGGAGAAACTCGCTGGTGTCGATCGCACTTCAAACACCGAGTCACCGGCACGCATCACGGCACGAAACTCGGTACGGCAGCGGCAAACGCAGGCAGGCGAGCGAGCGAGCGAGCGAGCGCAGCTCGTGAGTCAGCAGTCAGCATTTCCAGCACTGGCGAGTCGGACGATCACTCGGGTCGTCACTCGTCACTCGAGTCGTCACTGGTCCAGCGGTCGCCCGTCACCTGTCACCCCCGTACGGCATTGAGTCTGAGGAAGTGAGGAACTGAGGAACTGAGGTTCCCAACCGTGATCGAAGCGAGCAAACAAACGTGCAACGTGCATTACACGTACTCGTAAGGGCGACTCGCCCGCATCGGATTGGCCTGCCGCCTGCCGGTATCAAGCCGGTACCGACGTTTCGCCTTGCTTGACGTTTGTCATCTCGCCGTTCCGGTGCCCTTGCCCTCTCGCCCCGCCGCTGCTCCCGCCGCCGCCACCGGACTCCACTTCCCCCTCCACCGACACATCTGTATTCAGCGCGGGCCTTTTACGAATCACCACGCAGTGCAGTATCCACCTTGCAGGGCAGAGGCCAAGGACCAAGGACCAAGGATCAACCAAGGCCTGCAGGAGCGCGAGCGGCCGCAGCCAATCAAACCGCAACAGATGACACCTCCTCACAACCACAACGCAACCAAGTCGTCGCACTCATTTCGCACCCCCCGGACTTTCTCACTTCTCATTTATACCGTGTCTCATTCTCTTCACGAATCACCAGTCAATCCACCACCCGACATCGCACTACACCGCCTCGCTCTTGTCGCCTAAGAGATCATATCAGAATCTCGAGATCCCTCGAGCTAGAGCCATTCGCGGAGACTACTCGCGCGCCAAGACTGCATCCCGGCGTCGGAAGCCCGCGTCCATCAAATCCATCTCGTTATTCCACCAACCGAGACCGGCGCCCTCTTCGGAGACAGTCTGTGCGATATTCAACAACACGAAAGACGCTCAGAGGCCCAGAACACCCAGACAACGAACCACCCAGTCACGCAGGAACACAGGCGGAGACACACTGCGGTCGCGGGTACCGAATAGCATCGGAGAACACGAGATCGACGTGATTGCCTCGAACGATGGTCAGGGGGAGGACAATCGACGAGACGTTGCCGCTCACGCGGTCTCTCACCATTCAAAGGGAATACCGTGCAAGGAAAGCGGCAAAGATTGTGAGTGAAAATTGTGTTATCACCACGTCCCGGATAGGGATCCTCCTCACAACCCCCGCCTTGCATCTCGTACCCATCATCCACACCTCGCATCTTACATCTCGCATCTCACCTCCGCACCCCGCCCCTCGTCCTATACTCCGTCTGTAGACTCGCATTCTGAACGCCTGTTTTCGCTCCTTTGTCCCCCGACGCGATGCGCCTGAGGCTGTGGTCGCGCCCGCTGCATCCGCTGACAAAGCCTTTTCTTCGAATTAGAAAACTCTCGAGGAGAGCAACTCCCGCCTAGCCGATGAGAATGCCGCCCTCAGAGCAGAGATCGCCGACCTGAAATGCCGCGTCCGGGACCCAACCGCGTTGACGATATCCCAGCTCGCGGTGGTGGAGGCGGCGCGAAGGGAGGTCGAGAGTGCTCTGGGGAGGCTGTACGAGGTCCAGCAGATGGCCATCGCGACGAATGGAGGTGGCGTCGGCGTCGGAACGGGGGCCGAGGCTGTGTCTGGAGGTCTCGGCGTCGCCCTAGCCCCCCCGGGTGGTTCTGGTCGGTCCAACATGGCGAACCATCGCAACTCGTTCGGATCCATGCTCGCACCCGGGACGCCGATGCACCGACCCGAGTCGAGTCACTCGCACGCGCGAGGAACACATCCCGTCGCATCCCCTTCACTCTCCACCGCCGGTAGCGACGTCTCCCTCATGGGCTACTCGGACTCGTCCGTCGCGTCCTTCGCGTCAATGTCCAACCACCCCTCCGCCTCTGCACCTGTCTCAGGACTAGGACCAGGATCAGCACCGGATGCGGCATCCGCGCTCGCACTCGCTCAAGCCCAGGCCCATGCCCATGCCCACGGCCAACCCATACCCATGTTCGACCCGAACTGCTGTGGCGGTCTCTTTGATTGTTCCACCCTGCCTGTATCCGGACTTAGAGCAGTACCAGGGCAAGTCCAACATCACCAACCACAGCAACTACAACAGCAGCAGCCTCAACACGCCATGAACCACTTTCGAGCGCAAACGCCCCGGAGAGGATCCGATTACGCCCAGGCCCAGATGCCGAACGGCAAGGCGCACGCGATAGAGGACCCACAGGCCGAGGGCGATCCGTCATGCTGCTACGGAGTGGTCGACTGCGAGCCCAAGGAGATTGACATGTGATTTGCTCGATGAGAGGATGCCGGATATTTCAAGGGATGATTGTTCTGCAAAGGTTTAGGTCGGGTTGGGGTGAGCAAGATGATGCTCGGTGCGCCACCGACAGATACGATGTGTGATCACAACACTTGGCGGCCTCCCGCTATACACGGCGTGTCCTTGTTACTTTCTCATCAGGCTTCCTCTCTACACAAAAGGAGTCTACATCCTGTATCCTCTGATATATGTATACGATAACACATTCCCTTGCGGCCCGGCCGTTTCGGTGCTCCACTCAATGGGCCAATATTCACAACGGTAGGTAGGCCTAATCCCGATCCCCCTCTTTTCCCCCTCGCCCCCTTCTTCCTCTCTCCTCCTTCCCAACTCCTGCGACCCTTACTGCGGTTCTCTTCTTCGTCCGTACACCGAGAAATAGGACGCCCACAGGGAAATGGCGGCGGTGCCGATCACTGCGCCCGTGTCCAACCTGATCGGGCCACTAGAGCACGTACACGAAACGACGGCTTTGGAAATCCGTTTCGTCGTGCCACTCGTCGAGGAGGTCTTGTTCCGCCAGTTCCGCCGCGTGCGCGTTTCTCCAGGCCTCTTTGCTCCTGTTCAGCCGGACCACGTTGAGGTAGTACATCAGGATGAGCTGTACGAGATTAGCTTCCGCCACTGTGGGGGAGGGAACTAGACTCGCCAGGATGGCCACGCAGTAGCACACCAGCATGGCGACGACGCCACCGGTATACGCGGGCGCTTGCGATGCCTGGAACGTCTGCGGCCCTCTGTAGTGAGAGAGGATCAAGTCAGCTCATGATTTCCGTGCCGAGTATTCTTAGGGAAAACAGAGAGCCTACACAATGTTCCCGACAAGATAGCCGGCGTAGGCCATACCGTACACGACAGTCTTCTTGGTGTAGCCTCCAGTGTTGGCGTTCACGACGGTCATCATGACGACGTACGGCGCCCAGTAGAAGTAGATGATGAACAGTGAGCCGAGGCTGCCGCCCTCTGCCAAGAAGGGGTGAGCTACGAATCGCGAACACCCAGTCGGATAACGCTGCCACACTGACTGTTCGAGCGGGGGATGACGTGCAGCAAGATCGTCGACAGCAACGGGATGAAGCAAGACACGAGCGCGGTGAGGCATCGCTGCTTGGCTGAGTGAGGCGCCCGTCAGCCTTCCAAGCCAAGTGGGAGACAAGCTGAGATGTTGGGGTTTCGTATGCTTTTCACCCACTCTTCACGGCGATCCAGGCGAATACGAGCGATCCGACCCAGCTGATCAGACCTGTTGGGATAGACAGCAGGGTCGTCTGTCGGGTGGTGAACCCGAGACTGGAGACAATAATGGAGTTGAAGGCTGCAGTAGTGAGTCCAGCTCAAGGCAACGGCAAGAGTCTGCTCACTGGAAACACCCCCGTCTGCAGTGGTCAGTTGTCGTTCTTAACAAGCAAGGAAAGATTTCATGCGATCAGCGCTTACTTGGGACGTTGAGGCAGATGTTGAGCAAGAACATGAGCCAAGTCTTGAGATCGAGAAAGGCCTCGACGACCTGCGACACCTTGAACACCTTGTTCTCGACTCCGGTCCGGTTCGCCTTGAGACGCATGACCGCGACGACTCGCTGTCTTTCGGTGAGCCAGCGCGCCTTGACTGGCGAGTCAGGGAGCAACAGCCCCATGAGCATGCCCCATGACAGTGTGATCGCGCCGACGAGGAGGAAAAGGAGCTGCCATGCGCTGACAAGTAGTTGGTCCGTGACGAACGAGCAGGCGTCTAAAGTATGGGGAAGACATCAGCAGCGCGTTCGATTGTTCGATCGGCTTAAAAAGGTGAGGATGAAAACTTGCAAGAGAGCAATCCGTTGGTGAGCGAGGAGAGGGTGCTGTAGACAATGGCGACCCGAGCGACTTGCTCCCTACGGGTGTACCACGAGGAAATGATGAGAGAGAAACCCTGGGAAGGTAGGGCACGCCGTCAGTCCAGCGTCCCCAGTTCACTTCTGGTGAGGCACAACGTACGGGGAAAGTGAGTGCTTCGAAGAGACCGAGGACGAAACGGGCGGCTGCTAGACCTCCAAAGTCCTTGGAAGCAGCCATTGACATGGCGATGATGCCTGAGGCGATCAGTCTGCGGCTGCGTGGAGCAAAGGTTGAAGATGCATATGGTCCCAACTTACCCCAGATGGTGACGTTGATGGCTACGACCTTGCCGGCAGGGAACCGCTGCATGGTAAAGAGCGCCGGAAACAGCGAGGTCAGGCTGCCGAAGAAGATCAGAGAACCACACCCTGAGAATGGTCAGACACAGCATGAGTGTTTCAGACCTTAAGCAAAGCCTTGTGTCCCGGTTAGGGACTCATATACAAAACCAGAACTATACCGTATTCGTACTTGTACGGCGCGTTCTTGCCGACTCACAAGCATACTGCTGTCCCACGAGCTTCAGGTCGGTGCGGAGACCAAGGACTGCCGCCGTGGAGAGTGCGTTCTTATCGACCGCGCCCATCCTGCCTTGGCGTCAGATGACACTCGGGAGTCTCAACATGGTTGCCACATACATCAACGCCACGAGCAGCAGAGGGATGATGATCATGTCTGCCTTGCGGACGACGGTGCGTTCCTCCTCTGGCGTCGACTCGGCAAGGAGCTCGGTCGCGTCCGGACGAAGCAGGATCTCGGCGAGATACTTCCCGGCCACGTCGAGGTTGTCATCCCGAGCTTCGGTTGCGATGACATCGGCTTTGGCGCCCGGCAGCTCGAGGCCCTTTTCAGCCGATTCGATGTCCTTGCGAGAGGTCTCGGCCATGATGGAGGAGGGGCGTGGGAGACGGGGCTCGATATCGCGGGTGAGGTACAGGGTGAGCCAAGGAGAGATGACCGCGCCCAGAGCCGGGGTGCGTCGGGGCGTTCATATACACATGCAAAAGAGGAGCTTATAATTCGTTCCCGAGTTGCAGCAGTAACCGCTCCGGCCAAACGGTGACGGGTGGCCAAAATCGGCCAACGTCGGCCACAATCGGCCGTTTCTGGACCCCAACCGACTTTGGGCGATGTTGGCCGCGGTGCAACACAAGCTGACCTGAGATTCTGGTGTAGCGTGACGACGATCAGTGGAACCTCTGACAGTCGTATAAGTGTGACCAGCTGCTTCAACTTCCGGCAAATTAACTCCACTTCAACTCGAAACGTAGTCCACTTTATTATCCAACCATGTCTCCCATCGCCACCAACGACGCCACCTCCAGTTCGGAGACCACCTCGGTACCCGCCAAAGGCCTCCTCCACTTTGAGCATGTCGCCCCATCGAAGCAGCAAGACCTGGTGAGTGCGAGAACACGAGAGCATCTCCTTGCGCGCGTGTACAGTACGTATCACACTGATGCCACCTCCTCTCAGCCGTTTGCCGATCTCAAGACCGTCGACATGGGCTCGTTCCACGACGGGCCCGAGGCGCAGGCGAAGATCGCGGAAGAGATCCGCCAGGCGATGCACGAGCAGGGATTCTTCACACTGATCAACCACGGTTTCACACAGGAGGAGGTCGCCCGTCAGATGGACATTGGTTATGTGAGTGAAGGGTCTGCGTGGCACGGGCACCTGCAGTATGTGCAGGAGCGGAGCGGAGCCAGCACTGCACGCTGAACGCTGAACGCTGAACGGTCTGCAGACCGTCCTTCAAAGAACGCCGTTGGAGGAGAAGCAAAAACTCCGCGCCCGCATGCAGGAGGACGGCTGCTACAAGGGTTTCAAGCTGAGGCAGTACTACGAGTATGTCCGGGCGAGCGTGAATCGATTCCCGAGCTTGTCGTTAATGCCCTGCCATCTTAGAATGGAGAACGGCGTCAAGGACAAGATCGAGCAGTTCAACTGGTTTCGCGATATGAAGTCTCAGGAATTCCCGTCTACCATCCAGCCCTATCTGGACGAGGTGAAAGAGTTCTCGGCCCGAGTGCACAACGACGTGTTTCTCAACCTCATGCGACGTGAGTCCAGCCAGTGCTCTGACCTCGGCGGGCCCTGAGCCGTTGGAAAATTCAAATTCTCAGGACCCGGGAGCATGCTGACGTCCTCTTGGTGTTCGCGATCGCACTCCAACTGCCGAGCGAGACGCTCGTCGAGCGACATCAATTCGACAAGCACGACGAGTCGTGGCTTCGCTGTGAGTCTGTTCGGCCTCCGCTGTGTGATGAGTACGGCATCTGTCCTAACCTAACCGTCCATCTCTCAAATCAGACATGGCATACTATGACGAGCACACCAAGGAGGACGAGTCAAAGGTCAAGGGCGTCTGGCTCAAGGGACACCAGGACTTTGGAAGTGAGTGGCAGCGAACATCGACACGCCAGCAAGTCGGCACGTCGGCAACACCACCGTCAGCTAACGTCGACGCCAGCTCTCACCCTCTTGTTGTAAGCGGATCGATCCCACACCAATCCCACACCTGAAGCGAATGGTTCTGGCTCTGGCTCGTATCAGGACGACCGGTCTGACCTCTAACCTCCGCTAGCTCCCAGCCCATGTGCTCTCTCCAAGTGCGGGACGAGCAAGGAAAGTGGGCGTTTGTCCGCCACACTCCCGGCGCGATCATCGTGAGCTCACATCCATCTCCCTTGTCCCACTGTCCCATTCTCACGCGCGCATCACAGGTGAACTGCGGCGTGTTCATGGAGTGGTACACCGGCGGATACTTCAAGGCGGCGAATCACCGTGTTGCAGCGCCTCCGGACGATCAGCGAAACCACACTCGCATGGGCGTCTTCTACTTTGCTGTCCCCAACGACGACGACAAGGCGAGTAATCGTGGCGTCGTGGCGTCGTGGCGTCGGCCTCCTAAAAGCGTATCACTCACATCAGACTTACATCGATGCTGACCTTCGATCAGCCAAACACCCTCATGGACTCGCCCGTCCTTCAACAGGCAGGCGTGACGCCCACGTTCGAGTCGCCAGAGAAGTCGGTGACCAGCAAAGTCTACTCGCAGGCTCGGATCGCGAACGTCGGCAAATCAGAGCTGTACAAGCGCCAATGGGGCGACGGGGAGAGGGTCGTCGAGGTTCTGGGTAGGTCGATAGCAGTGCCCTGCGAGCGGCCATGGCAGAGCGCGCTGGCTGACGAAGGTAGCTGGCGTCGAAGTGCCGTGGTACGGTTGAAAGAGGCTGTGTCTGGTACTCTGTGTGCAGTACTTGTATGTACGTACGTGCAGATAGTGTGTATGAAATTAGTACCTCGCGATGTCTGGATGAGTCGGCCGCCATAGTTCCTACAGTATGCACCTTGTCACCATGGCCTACAGTACAGTACTTGGCACACAGAATCAACACTGCCACGCGGATCGTCTCACGTCTGGGGTTTCCTGACCGTCTTGAGCTTCAGCGCTCGAGTGTCGAGTCCACGAAGGGACGCGAGCGAGAGAGGGGGGGGGGGGACTCCCTCTGTGTCACGAGTTGGAGAACGCGGTTGCTAGCTAGGCTTGGGCAGACAGATGTAAAGAATACATACACTCGACAAGGGTAATCGTACGCCGTAGTCAGTCTACTATATAGCGTACTCGAAGTCGAATGCACGACGTTCTCTATTGTTCCTCCTAGCGTGCGTGGCGTACCCCCCAGCTTGAGGCCGTCATGGCATGACATGTCATCGAGATGACACTCTGGGACTGCTCTGGGACTGCCTCACATGATCTTACCAAACAATGCCGAGCAAAACGATGTGCAGCCGATGTTTAGACGCATGCATGCCTCTATCTATCTCCCTTTACCCCATCTTCATGTTCACCGACTTTGTCCTCAAGAACGCGTCGAACCCGAGCTTGGACAAGCTGATTCCGCGTCCGCTGTCTTTCCAGCCAGACCACGCCAGCGCCGGGTCGAGGTTGTCGCAGTTGTTCAAGTAGACTGTGCCGGCTTCGAGGCGGTCCACGAAGCTCTCGAAGACCTCCTGGGAAACCTTGGAGCCGGTCCAGATCGATGCGGTCAGGCCGTAAGGCGAGTCGTTCATGAGCCGAATGGCCTCGTCGTCCGAGCTCACCTACACCGATTCAACACGACCTTCTACATATCGAACTTCGGCCTGTTACGGCTCGACTTACTTTCATGATGCCGACGACTGGTCCAAAGGTCTCGTCCTTCATGATGCTCATGCTATGATCGACGTCGACGAGGACTGGGCTCGTCAACCTTCGTACGTACTATAGCTTTCAAGCGTGCGGGCAGTCGATACATACCTTGCGGTGCCACGTAGTTCGAGTCGCCCGTAGCCAAAGGGAAGAGCTCGTCCGGAATCAAGGCCCGCGCCCCGGAAGCGACTGCTCAGTTAGCGGCAATCCCGGGCGACGCTGCACGAGCGCGGGTGCACTGTACTCACTGGCATCCGCCACCTGCTTGCGAATCGAGTCGGCGGACCGTTTCGACACCACCGGTCCCATCGTCGTGTTGGGGTCACTAGGCTCTCCCAGGACGTATGTGCGGACCCTCTCGGCATACTTCACGTCAGCTGTGCGACGGCAGCGGAGCCTCACATTGTTCACGAAGCGGTCGTAAATGTCCGAATGGACGTAGATGCGCTACGTTCAGCTCTCCACTTAGTCATGCCTCGCTCACCTCCACACTGCAGCAGCTCTGACCAGCATTGAAGAACGCGCCGTCGACCAAGCCGGGGACGGTCACCTCGAGGTCCGCGTCGGCTCGCACATACGCAGGATCCTTGCCCCCCAGTTCAACGCCAACGCCCTTGAACGAGTCTGATGCCGACTTGATCACGGCATGCCCGTTCGCCACCGAGCCGGTGAACATGACGTACTGGACCCGAGGATCGCGCACGAGTCGATCCACCTGCGTCGGAGTGACGTGTAGTACCTGCAGAACAAGAGGAGGTAGCCCGGCCCGGCGGTAGAGCTGCTCGAACCACTCGCCGCACAATGGTGTCTGTGGGGAAGGCTTGAGTATGACAGGGTTACCAGCGAGCAGGGCGGGAAGCACAGCGTTGATCTGACAGAAGTACGGGTAGTTCCACGGGGATATCACGAGCACCGGCCCGACTGGGACCCGCTTGATATACCGTCGGTGATCAGGAGTGTCGGTCTCCTAGATCGGTATCGTATGTATCAGAGAGGAATGACGCCACTGTGTACTTGTACTGGACGCACCGTATTGCTGATGTCAGAGAGACACTCCCGAGCCAGGCGGATCATGTGCTCTCCTCTCTTGATCGTCCCGTCCACCTCAACGCCGCAATGGGATATGGCTCGCCCCATCTGCCGGGAGAGATCCCGGCTGAGCGCTTCGCGGGATTGCGCCAGTTGGTCCAGGAAACGCTGGGCGATCGCGATGCGCTCGTCCAGGGAGAGCAGTCGGTAGGTCGAGAATGCCTCGGTGGCTGAGTGGAGAGCCGCCTCGAGGGTGGCCTCGGTAGCCAGTTCGCGGGTGACGACTACAGATTGGTCCACGGGGCTGTTGTCCGTCAGCCATGGCACTGACAAGTGCTCCAGCGTACCGCACCTGATCGTCCGCTGTTTCTCCGTCTCATTGTCCGTGGAATTCCCATTCGGCAAGCCCTGATCGCGTTTTCCGCTGAGAGTTTCCTCCATAGCAAAGAGCTTGATGACAGCTGGATGCCGCATAATCTGGTCATACAGTGTCTCATCCACCGGCTGGAGAGGCTGCCGCGGAGCACCACCGTACCCTCGAAGGTCCAGCAGGATGCGTTTCGCACCTGGGATGTGGAGCTTGGTAGTCTGACCGAGTGTTAGTCTAGATACTATGTATGTACAGTATATCGATTGTCACGCTGCTCACCTGGTAGTCTCCCTCAGCCACGAGCGTCTGCAGTTGCTGGGCGTTCACGAGATCTTGAGGATCGTTGCTAACGATCGCCTTGCGAACGAGTTCAAACAACTTGCGAAACGTGTACTACCCATGTCAGAGAAGACTCCACAATTTTGCCCGAGAAGTCTCACAGGCGCGAAGTTGCCGATCCCCGCAATGGCACCGTGCGCCTGGGCGAACGTCGAGGGCAACATCAGGTCTGAAAAGCTTGAAGGAATCATTCAGCTTGCCATTGCAATGGACGAGTTGGACTCACCCCCCGAACACCATAAACGGAGCCTGGCCCGGGGCAGGCTGCCATGACCCGGCGTGCGAGGGCCTGAAGTCGGAACTCGCAGCGAACCCAGCGATCCTTGTGATTTTGCCAATGGCCGAGCATCTGAATACAACTCAGTGCCGGTCAAAGGAGGGGATCGATCCACCCACGTGAGCTTGGCGCCGCAGAAGTTGTCGCCCTCAGCCGCCAGCTCCTCTAGAAGATCACTGTCCATGTCCACGCCACCCGCGGCCCCGGGGAAGTTGTAGATCATGACCGGGATCGGGCTGGCCGAACCGACGTCCAAAAAGAACCTCTTGAGTGCTTCGCGGGACATGAGAGACGCATAGTATCCCGAAGGAATGACTAGTGCGCAGTCCGCTCCGGCCTCGGCTACTTTCTTGGTCAAGTGGATGGTTTCTGCCGTCGACGCCAAGCCGGTCCCGACGATGAGGGGCACGGCGTAGTGATTCTCGTCGATCGCAGCGCGGGCACTGAAGGTGTCAACACTCATCTAGCCTTGTCCTGTTCATTTGGAGATCACACTCACGCTCGTACCAGTGTCAGCCGCTCGATCTCGTTGAGCATCGGAGCCTCCCCCATCGACCCGCAGATCACCGGGCCCACTCCGGCCTCTGCCAGGTACGCCACATGCCGCTTGAACGTCTCCACGTCGAGTTCTCCACTGTCAGTTCCGAAGAAAGACAGGACGGGAGCATAGACCCCGGGACTGCTTAGATCAACTGTTGACTCGCGTGAAGGCTACATAATGTATGCGGTACCGTTGGTGCCACCGGACTTCCGCTGCCGGACTCACAGTAGATGCTCAATGCCCATTCTTGGATTGATTGGAGTTCGAGGATGGAGTAGGGAGTGTACAACTCGATGCGAAACTGCGAGGAAGCTGCAAATAAGCACAGGAGAAACTTGAACAGTTCACCATGGACCGCTACCATCCACAACAAACAACAAGCATCGAAGCCTCCGAGATCAAGGATAACGGCGAGAGAGCCCGGCTGGCCGCGGGCCAATTCCGTCATTGGCCAATTCCGTCATTGGTGACGGAATTGGCCCGCCCATTGGGCGGTATTGGCCCGCCTGCGCCGCGGCCTGAGCCATAGGCTGCATCCCATTGGACGGAAGGGCACCGCAGCAGCCTATATACTCGTACTGTAACTACTCATTCCCGCACCTGCACGAGCTCCCCATCGTCGCGAAAAGACTTGGGAAGCTCCGGCCCCTCTACACTGCCAAAGGGCATTTGGCCGGTCATCCGCCACGTCCGCGGGATGTCCAACCTGTTTCGCACATCGTCCATCGACGGATGATAGTGCTGCAGCGTCGCACCAATCGCAGGCGACAGCGAGGTGAATGCAAGCCACGCTAGGTGGATAAGCTATGCCTTGCTTTGATCTCTGCTTTGGTAACATGACGCACTTGCGTACTGTCCGATGGCTGAGGATTGGTCGCTCCACGTTTCGAAATGAGCGGCATAGGCCGGGTAGCGCCGCGCGCACTCCTCAACAACTGGCGCCTTCAACGTGTGCCGGCGGCGTCGCATCGCGGTGTCTCTCACCTTCTGTGTCCTCGAAGAAGAGCAATGTCCCGTGACCGTTCCTTAGCGTGTCGAGCTTGTCTCGCACGACACTGCACGACACCTTAGCCCATGCGGAAGCAGCAGTATCGATTCAAGCTCACTCGAAATGCTCAAAGGCGACGTTTGGCCGCATGTGCAGAGTCTCCACCGGCAAGCTGGCCGTGCAGAGCTCCCAGAAATCTCGATGGCTGTCTCCGAACAGTATCACCACCCGTGTGGACTGCATGTTGAACATTGACGGAGTGTGACGCACAGCATCCGTGATGAGTCGGACGAGCTCATCTCGGGGCAAGCTGAGCCCAGGACCAATCTGCACGAGCAAAGTCATTCCCGTGTCATCGTGTTTATGAGCGGGCTCGTCTCACGAGATACTGTGAGCGCCGTGCTCGGATCACGTCCAGGACGCTGTTTGAACCCTTGTGCTCCATGATGACAACGTCGATAAGTTCAACGTCTTATCGACGTTGGAGGCTTCAGCCCGAATCGTTCGCTCTTGAGCAAAAACAAAGCCCTGGCATATGAGGGGAGCTGGGCAGAAACTGGCCGACGTTGGCCGCCGGCACTGCCTCCACTTTCAGCCTCCACTACTATGAGTTCGGGTTATCCGGCTGGAGAACAACCTCAATCGACTCAGCAGTTTGAATTCCTCCGCTGGCAGTATTCCTCATACGCCCTCACAGCAACACGGTGCGCCATGACCGGTGTGAAATCGTTCTCCGTCCTCTTGGCCGCGGTGGCAGCTGTCCTCGCGCTGCTGCTGGCGCCGGACTTTCTCAAGGCGCCAAAGCTCTCACCCCCTTGGTTAGCGAGACACCTTCACGCGGACACTGGCCACCGAGCTGCATGTCGTCACAGCCTCAGTACTCCGCCAGACACCCCTGTATCATGTCCAGCACAAGTCGACCCTATCAACCTGGGTGCGGACTGGGTGGTGAGCTCGCGCCCGTCTCTGCTTGCGTCCAAGTCTGACAGGCAGGATCTCGCTACGGATGTAAACTTCCGCAACATCTCGTACCATCGACTGGCGGGGGCTATCCGCATCGTAAGACTGTCGATTGTTGTGAAGAATAGGCTGCCTAACCTCTCAGCCCACGGAGTCATACGATGACATGTCGGATGATGTAGCGGATCCGATCTTTGACGCCTTTTACAGGCTAGAAGAGTATCTCCGAGGGACTTTTCCCAGATTGTGGGTCCGGTACCGTGGTCCTGCTTCCTAGCTCAAGGGCTGATAGTCCCTAGCCACGCTACGATGATATTTGAACGTGTCAACGTGCATGGACTCCTGTTCACTTGGTCTGGATCCGACCATTCGTTGAAGCCGATCGTAAGCAGAGCCTGCGGCCATCCACCCGAATCCCCGAGCTTAAACAGTATACCCACAGGTACTCATGGCGCACCAAGACGGTAAGTAGCCGATGTCATCTGGCGTCGCCAAGCCTGATCCAAGCAGTTGTGCCGGTGGATCCGTCGACGGTTCACCTGTGGACGCACCCGCCATATTCGGCTCAGCTCGATGACGAAGGCTGGATCTGGGGTCGGGGTACTACCGACATGAAGGGCACTGTAGGTGGAAACTCGAGGACCCCGCTGAGTCTGCAAGCTGGTCTCTATCCTATCGGCCGCGGAGAAGCTCTTGGAAGAGGGATTCCAGCCTCATCGGTACGAAGTCACTACACTATGAGCCCGTGACACATGCTGGTGCTGACCAACCGAAGGACCGTCCTGTTCTCATTTGTGAGTTGCGCTGCGCCGTTCTCCGAAGCCGTGCTTGCTCACGCGGCTCAGGGGTTTGACGAGGAAGTCGGTGGTTCCCGCGGGGCCAAACCTCTGTCCGAGTTGCTATTCCGGCGGTATGGCCGCGATGGAGTCGCGTTCGTTTTTGACGAGGGCTTCACCGGAGTGGACGAGGACTTTGGTCGCACCTTTGCGCGGGTGGGAATCGCCGAAAAGGGTTGTCTCACGCTCGAGCTCTCCGTTCACACCCCAGGAGGTCACAGCTCGGCACCACCATCCCACACGGGTATAGGTATCATGAGTCGCCTGCTCGTGGAGCTGGAGAACAACCCTTTCCTCCCAGCTATCGACGAACGAAACCCCCTCTTGACATACCTCGAGTGCGCCGCCGAGCACGGTGACATGGACGACGACATGAAGGCCCGGGTCCGGCAGAGGCAATGCTGGCCCCTGTTGGCGGATAAGCTCAATCAGGACAAGGCATACATGCCGTTCCTACGCACGACCCAGGTGTGTGGACGCGCTTGCTTACATGAATCAACACATGCTGACTACAAAGGCCGTCGACATGGTGCGAGGAGGGATCAAGTTCAATGCGCTTCCGGAGGTATGAACCGCGTGTGGGGCGAAGCTCACGAGCCTTGCAGTCTGTGCACGCGGTGATCAACTATCGGTGAGGGGCCGAGGTGTCAAACGAGCTCATGCCGATGCAGAATCGGCTTCTTTGAATCGTCTCAGAGCGTCATCGACAGGGTTCAAAGCGTCCTAGAACCGATCGTTGATTCCTTCAACCTGTCCCTCTCCGTCTTAGGGTCAGAGCCCCTCAGCAACACCAACGCTGTCCGACTGAAGACGTACGGCATCCTCATCGAGCCGGCACCGATCAGTCCAACAGAGGGCGCAGTATTTGGATTGATGGCTGGGACCATCAAGCATGTCTTTCCTGGTGCGATCGTCGTGCCCTCGGCAATGACCGCGTTCACGGACACTCAGTGTGAGCTCCTCGAGCCATGCGAAGCAAAGCTGACGATGCTGCAGACTACTGGTCCCTCTCACGCAACATCTACCGCTTCGTACCTGCCTCACTGACGCATATCAAAAACTACCACACGGTGGATGAGCGACTTCACCTGGACGCGCACCTGTCCATTACAAGGTTCTACTACAAGCTCCTCCAGAATGCACAGGGACTTCAAGACTAGACGCCGGCAGTGTGGAGATGCATTTCTCTATGCTTGCCTAGTGCTGTCCTGTGGCGCATCCTGTCCGCCTTGTTCATCGCCCGTTACGAGCCAGGACCAGTCATTGTTGATCCAAGCAAACGGGTCAAAGTCGTCCAAGCCAATGGAGGCCAGGAGATCGTCGGCAGACATGGAGGTACCTGCATTGATTCAGAAGAAATATGGCAGGCCGTGTTCGTTGGTGCTTACCTGATTGCACAATTCCAAGGGCGCGGATCACCGACTGGTACAGACCCTTGGTCTCAGGGAGATCCTGATCCGCCATGAGCAGCAGGGACGCAATCCGCTTGAGGCCCGCCCCGGCTACATCCCAATGCTGGTCTTCATAGGCCCGTATCAGATTCTGAGTCAAAGTGATCGTCGACCCCACCGCCGCGGCTACCAAGTCGCCGAACTCGGGACGCCCTCGGATAGCGATCCGCAATAACAAGCTGACGCAGTTGGAAATGTGGTGTGACGAGTCTCACCTAGATCAGTCGAGTTCCAGGTTGGTGCGGCTGGTATTTCTCACATGGCATCCAGAACATCGCCCGGTCGCCCGGAGTGATGTGCGTCACCATCTCCACCAGCTCTCGGCAGACATTTAACGCTGCTTCGAGTACGGTGAACAACTGGATGGGCGAGCAACCAGTCACCACGTCCAGTAGCAGCCGACTGAGCAGGATCTTGACACCACTAAAGGAAAGTTGCCAGGATCCTGAAACCATCAGCTTCATTCTCCGGTTGGTGATTCGGACACGTACGAATACCAGTTGGCAAGGTGGAAAGTAGAGACTGATTCGGCATGTTGAGACGAAGAGTAGGCGATAGACCACCTTCGAGGTTCCGCATCTCGCCCTGGACACTCTCGAGAAGGCCAATGAGCTGCAAAGGTCCGAGCGGTTTGGTCAACGCCTCGACCGTGTAGAAGCCCAACAAGATGCGGCTGGAGACTTAGTTAGCGGCGTAGATCAGCATCCGCATCCGCACCCACTCGATTATGACGGTGAGCTTGCATGTCGCCTCAAAGGTCTCAAAGGACAATTGATCAGCCGGGGATGATCGATCTCCCAATTCGCAATCCTCGAGCGTCGGAAGAGGGACATTGCAGTTGTTTGAATGGATGCTGACTCGTCAGCTTGTGCCCGAGCGGGGTTCAAACTCACTTGCTTGGTCGGCCAAACAGCAGAGCGCGCCATTTGTCATGGATCATCAGATTCCACCACATGCGCTTTCGCAAGCTCCTCTCGTACGCCGGGAGTCTCCATCCGGAAGGGTCCATGTGTAGCCCCAGCAAGTGAGCAGTCCCGATGGCCTACGAAGACTCAATCGATATTCACCCGTGACGTGCTTACCCGCGCTAGTCCGATATCGCTCTGTCCAATGTTCTCGCTGGGACGGGCCGACAGAGCCAACAGAGCCAGCTGCAGCGTCCGCAGCCGGGGTATCCGGTATTCGTCTTCCAGGCCAAGCAACGCGCTGGACCAGAGTTTCTTGTGCAGCGGACGGATCTCGGGAAGATATGGGGTAGCATGAGCGATGATGACCGCCAATAGGCCGTACGGCACCGGCTCGCTGCCTTGCAGACCCAAGCAGGCTCGTTCCAGCCGGTCACCGTTGATGAAGGGCAGAGCGGGCAAGGTGAAGCGTCGGAGCCTGATGACACGACGCGATCAGCATCAGCGCGTATGGCTACCAGCAGAGTACATACGCATCGAGCGAGCGCGAGGTGATGTCGCCTTCGATCCCGGCGCAATCTGCGCAGACCGTATCGTAGGCGGAACGCCCGGTGTTGGGTGGCCGACCGTACAGTAGCGAGGGTTGTCTGACAAAGTACGCTGGCAGCCTCGGATTGGAAGACACTTGTCTGAAGGAGAGTATGGCAGACTCGGAGGGATTCAGAGCGACATCACGTTCCGGTAACGCAAGGCCTAGAAAAGCTGCCGATCCTAGGAAGTGGGACTCCTGATCATCTCCGCCCTCGAGATCGAGTGACGGAGGAGTGCTTCGGACCTGTCGACTCAGCTCAAACACAGGTCACTCGTTCGCCAGATCTACCCACAGCTTCGCCTGTCGCCTCATGGCGCCCCGGATCTACCGGATCTACGACGCCGGTGATGGTCGAGATGTCCACAGTCGTATCAGGCAACGTTGGGTAAAGCAACTGTGAATGAGCTCGATCAGCAGCCACAACAACCTTCACTCCGGACTCACGGGTCCCAGCGGCGCTTCAGTGGAGGACGACACGTTTGCTGCGGAGTCTTCGACCTGTGAAGTAATGGCCCAATCGGGAGCCATCGTGACGTTCGGCCCAAAGCCGATGGTCTCATCTGCAGTAAAAATCTGCGGCTTCAGGACACGTCGGGAGACAGGTCACCGCGGTACGACTCGAGTCCACCCATATGTGACTCGTACGGAGTCGGGCGCTGCGTGCAAGTCCTCAAGAGATCCACTCACCGATGCGTCTGCCGTGCTCTCACCGCCGGCGGTGCTCGCCTGGGGTTTTCGCTTCCGTCGGGTTGGGGCTGTGTTGAATGTGCACTCCCTGCGACGCGCTTTGCATGCCACGCATGGCTCATCTCGGATCGGTATGATACATATGTGTTTGAGGCGACGGCCTATGTCTCGTCAGCTCCGCGGTCAGAGTGCGCGGATCGGCGGTACATGTATCGCAAGGACGATCCAGTCGAGACCGAGGTGTTCTTCCCGGTCCCGGAGCTGACAGGGGTCAGCTTGGCGCGTGAACCTGTAAGGGACTACACTCGCATGACTCTCCACGAGGGGTAGGCGGCCGGTCGGGCATTGAGAAGATGAGCGGCCAAGATTGTTGGGATCAAAGTGTGAGGATGCCAGTCGATGTCGAGATCCAAGACGACGGCCGACGTTGGCCGACGAGATAACGCGGGCCACGTGACTTGCCTCTCCCAGCTGTGCCTCCCGCCCCGCCCCACCTCCACAACGCGCCCCTCTTGACCTCTGAATGTCACCAACCCATTCTCTCACAGGCATGGCTGCCCCAGGGAAGCGTGCTGCGTTCAACGTCGACTCCACAAGCTCATCGTCCGGCGTACTGACCCACGGCCTAGAGGCGGGCCCGAGCGCTGTCAGATCTACACAGTCAACGTCGGACCCTCGACGCACCACTAAGAAAGCGAGGATCGGGAGAGCATGTGATCGCTGCCGCGAGAAAAGGCTCAGGTGAGGAAGGCTTCCCGGTTGGCTGAGCTGATGACTTTGCAGATGCGAATTTGATCTCGATCAGTCAGACTGTAGGAACTGCCTGAGGCACCAGCAAACCTGCCGGGCGCTGGAACCTCCTCCCGCCGATGACCGACCGCGCAACAAACGAGATAGAAGGCGGCAACCAACAGCTTCAGACAATACCCGAGAGAAAGGGGAAGCTTCTAGGGCCGTATGCGAAGAGGACAACCAATGGCAGGGACTTGAACCCCGCTTTCTGGGTGCGTCCCACCCAAAATACCAGCTGACGATGTCAGGAACCACGTCGCTGATAGGGCTGACGGCTTTGGACTGGTCGCTACTGTCGTCCTCGGACCATCATGGCCTGAAGTCGATCGACGATCGTTACTCTCACGCTCGTATCCAGGTGGAGAGCTCAGGGGACGAAATCGTACTGGTGACGCACGGGAAGACCGACGACGATGAGAGGGCCATGAAGCCCTCGGCGTCTCGGGTTGCCGCCTCGGAGGAGAAGTTTGCTCTCAACCTTCGGGGTGGGAAGCTTGCAGCAGATGCAGGGAGCGATAGCGTCCTCCTAGCTCGTACGTGTCTAGCGCAGGGCCTAGCTGACACATAGTCATGCACTCTTACCGTCTCACTTTCCTGCCCGTCTGCTCCATCCTCTCGCTCTCCGAACTTTGCTATCTGGACCCACGTCTACCGGCGCCTGCCCTTGTAGATGTGGATTCACCCACCCTCTCGCCTCTACCTAGATCTCTTGGAAAGCTTGCGGTCTGCGCTCTTGCCGCCCTGTCCCGCGAAATCCCTCCCCGCGTATTCCTGTCCCTATTCCACACGCTGTTCTCACGGATGGAGGGGGAAGACGGCACGCGACTGCTGAGGATCAGCAACCTGGGTAACGTTCAGGTGCTACTGCTGCTCGGTGTGAGCTCGGAGCTCCACGCTCTTACAACGAATCAGGGGGGTAGCTTCAGTTGGCTCACCGTCGGCTCGGCGATACGCATGGCCCTCGACATCGTGCGCATCATTTTCACACTGCGTATGAAGATGGCTGATACCCGGCGTCAGGGACTACATCGAGACATCGCCGGCGACCAAGTTTCGCAGCAGCAAATTGACAGGCGCAGGCGGGTGTGGGCGTCATGCGTCATTGCGGATCGATGGTACGCCTTGTCGTTCGGTCAGCCCATGACTATCAATCTCTTGGACTGTGACGCCCATGGGCCCAGCGTCTACGCGGATGGCTGCCGAGATGGACAGAGCAATTCAGAGGCGCCGTTCACGATGCACGCAGAGATGACGAAGGTGGGTGCTCGCGGTGCTCTGCCCATGCCGGTACACCCTGACACGAGATTCAACAGCTCAGCATTCTCCTCGGGAGAGTACGTGAGTGCCCTCATTGTCATCAAACCTCAGAATTGACCCCTCCATCAGTCCGTGCTGCATACCGACCCCTCGGGATGGACCTCATCACAGACTCGACGCTTCGTCAACTGCAGGAAGACATCGAACAATGGCACTCCAACCTGCCAGCGACCCTCAGACTTCGTACCGAACGCAATTCAGACCCTAAAGCGGGACTGCTCTGCCTCTTTTCGGTCTGCGTGGACTTTGTCTTTGTGAGTTTGCCGATTTGTTGCCCCTGACTCATCCGACGATAGATGCGAGCCTTTCTGCGACCAAAGAAGCCTATACCACCGCATATCACATTCCGCCCCAGGCCGGCGGCCTGGGATGATATTGTATCGCGCTCCGAGCAGGCCATCAAATGGGTTGCCGAACACGGGGCATACTACATGGATACCTGGCACTGGGGCAAGTCCGATTCCCGATCTTGTGCGAGAGTGGGCTGACCACGGCAGTTATGTATTCATACATGTGGTGCTTCTTTGTGCAACTACATGCCTACGTCGCGACGGGCGATGCTCGGCCACTTGATCTCATGCAGATGGTGGACAAGAGCATGCAAGGTTGGGCGGCGTGGGAGCCCGCAGTATCCAACGATCTAGCGCTCCGGACCAAGGTGAGTCAAATGCCGCGCACTCGGCCAACGTTCTTAGGTCTTCTCGCTCGCGAATACGCTCACTGCTGCGGCACTCGGCAGTCATCACAGGCGCCATGGTCACCGATCCTCGTCTGACACTGCAGTGCGATCCGGCTCCCCGCCGGCTCTACGTAAGTCACGTTGACTCATTGCATGAGATCACACTGACTAACGTCCACCTGGTCAGAGCCGGATTTCGCTCCAAGAGATTTCCACTTGCCCGAGCCGACGGCGCCGGTTGATCTTTTCGATGAAGTTTTCCAACCAGCACGCGCCTCACTCGACTCCGACATGCAGCTGCTCGAGTTGTTTATCCAGGACCACCAGCTGGGATGGGCTCTCCAGCCGGGTAGCGATTATACCGCCCCCGTCACAGATGTCCAAGAAGAGTCGGATCCCTTTTACTTCATGGGATGACGTCGTTGTGGTACAAATGTGGATCGCCGTGTGGCGGCATGATCCTGCGAATAACCTCACATGGCAGTTCTACTGAGAACACATTGGTTGCTTCCGAACATCAAATCTTTTACATATCGCATGAAAGCATCTTTCAAGGAAGGTATCTGAACAGAGGGTTCCTCTTGTCTGTCTCGTCAGCAAGACCAGCCAGTATCCTAGCTTTGTCCTCTTGCGTTGTGAGTCCCTGTTCTTCCATCGCCTTTTCGCGGCGACGGTTATCGGTGTTGCACAAGACATAGTACCCCAGGGCCAGTAGGACGAGTGTAGCCTGCGCGGAGATGGTCACGATCACACCGTCCTGGTACCTAGGTGACTGGGAAGCCTTGAACGATTGGGGAACGGCGATATTCGAGATGCAGTCTGATTAAGAGTGAGACAAGTGTGCGATGAGCAGTGTGGAGGACACGCACAGATCGACCAGACCATGGCCACGGCGGTCTGCCTCTTGGTTGCGCCGCCAGAGTTCTGGCCCACAAGAGTGTTGATCAATGGGTCTGTGGCGGGACATAAGCTACCGAGGATCGTTCACGCCCGAAAGCAGCTTACAGATGGCCTGATCGATGCTGAGTAGGGAGATGAAAGCCAGTGGGATCGCCTTGTTCGCACCGGGAACGGGTGGGTAGACGTAGAGCATGACCTCGCTGATGAGACTGATGACACTGACGACGGCAATGACTAACTGTTCGGCCTGTCAGCGGACTGGCGCGCCAATACAGTGATTGCACAGCGCTTCGCAAACACTTACCGACTTTCGGTTCTGCAAAGCCGGTACGAAAGTAGTCAAGCACCCAACAAGAGGCATGGCGACGCAAGGGACGATCCACGACGGGATCTGCAGCAGGAGGCTCTCCAGCCCCGTGAAGCCGTAACCTTTGATGATGATGCCCGAGAAGTTGTTCACGATGGTGGGAGCGGGCTGCTGGCACATGAACATGAAGGCACAACTGGGGCAAAACATTAGCCTTGTCGCCCGTGTGTCTGGTGGTTGCAACCCACATCCAAATCTTGGGGTCCAAAACCGCCTCTTTGATTTGGTACGGCTTCAACACATGGCTCTTGATTCCGGTCTGTGCTCGGGCGATCCTGGCAACAGCGAGCGCACGCTGCCTGGGGGTGAAGAAGCGCCAGTTGCTTGGCGAATCGGGCAGAACGATGAGGATGACAATGCCGACAACAATGGTGAGGCTACCAAGAAGGCAAAATATCCACCTGAGACCATGTGAGCATCAGGCTCCATCAATAATAAGGTTCCCGTCACTTACTTCCAGGGGGGCAGCGGATGGGGCGAGACGGTACCGAGGGCATAGAAGATCACTAGGAACGGGATAGGCAAGATGACGTTGCCCAACGCCCACAGGGCGTACCGCAGAGGCTGTTCCTTTGGTGTCCAGAATCGAGCGGTGACCAAGACGAAGGCTGGGTTGTTTGCGCTCTCGAATAGTCCCAGGAAGAATCTGGGTCCAGTCAGATCATGGATAGAAGACGAGGCATGAGCGTGGCCACTACATACCGAACGATGTAAAGTCCCCGGTAGTCAGTCACGGCCTTTCACACTGTCAGCACCCTACCAGTGCATGGGACGTACCATTGTGCACAGCATTACGGACCCCCATGCAAGGTAGGCGCACCCGACAACACGGCCTGTGTGGAATTTCTGACACAACAGATTGGCTGGATCTATCGTACGATTCTCAGCAGGGCCGGCAAGTGTGATTTGCTGGTGAAAACATACAGGTTCCAAGCAGGAGACCGAAAACTATGCGGTGTTAGTGCCTCGGTATTGTCCTTGATCAGATCTGCTCACAGTAGATACTAATGGCCCAGGAGTACTGCGTGCCCACGAGGTGGAGATCGCTCTGAAGCGTCAGAGTCGCAGCAGAGCCAATCGCAGTTTTGTCCACAAGAAGCATTCCCACACCGAGCGCTGCACAATGTGTGAGTGGCCGTACCATGGTAGAACAGATCAGGACGCGCACCCATCAAAGGCACAAGGATGAAGTCCATGCGACGACGAAGCGTCTTGACCTCGGCTTCGGTACCCTCCAGCTCCTGACTATCGCCTCAGCACGTTTACAACGCTGAAAACCTACCCTTCCAACGCCCTGGCTGCATCGTCTTCTTCGCCAGCGAGCTCCTTTGCGTCGAGAACGGTTGTGTGCTCGTGCCCGGCCTCGAGGTGGGCCGCATCCAGCTTCTCGTCGGTAACGGTGTTCGACTCATGATGCTCCAGTGGTGCGGGGTGGATCATGGTGTATGTGATTGGGATAGTTGCTCGCAGGGGCAAGATACGGCCCCAGAACGGACTCGAGGGCCCCGATTATGTACATTAACACTGGTGCGGAGAGGGAAATCGGCGCAGATTCACCTCCACCGACGAAGAAGCCTCCCGAGGCTCGGGAGGCAAAACATCACTGGCAGCGCTGGCCAATGCAGCCAGTATTTGCAATTCAAGCTTCGTGGCCGATCGCCCAAAACGCACCTGCCGATGCATCGGGAGGCGCTCGGGGGACACTTGGGTGGGGACCGAAAGGCTTCAGATCGCCGGCGATATGGGGCAGTGGAGAGAATGATGGGATTCCGCTGCCTAGTTGATTGCGTTCCGTCCGGGCGCTGACAGCTAGCCATAAATCCCATCCTGTGCTCAGCCAGTTTTTGTCTCGCTCTACAAGCACGATGACATTCGCACCAAGCAACACGCGCTTGACTATGCTGAGCCGCCTACGCGCTGGCAAACCAGTCTTTGGGACCTTTCTCATGCTGTCCTCAGCATGGACAGCTCGCATTGTTGCACAGACTGGTTGGGACGTGAGTCTGCTTTGCGCACTCGGCTGACACGCAGTATGTGTTCGTGGACTGCGAGCATGGTGAGAGCACCACACCGATCGTAAAGTGTCGTTGTTCGTCACTGACAGTGGACAGGAAACATCGGGGACAACGACATGCATGACAGCGTGAACGCCATCGCGGCCTGCGGGGCTTCCCCCATCGTGCGGGTGAGAGGAACAGATCCGACGTTGATCAAGCGGGCACTCGATACTGGTGCACAGTGAGTTTTACGCTCTCGTTCTCACTGACGGCGGTCAGTGGATTGATGGTCCCCATGGTGAAGACTGCCGACCAAGCGCGCCGGGTCGTTCAAGCCTCAAAGTTTCCTCCGGTGGGCACTCGGGGACAGGGATCGCCCTTCTCAGCCTGGGTTCTTGGTCTCAGCACCCCGGAGTACCTGCAGCAAGCCAATAGCAGTCTCTTGACTATCGTACAGATCGAGTCGGCCGAGGGAATGGACAATGTCGACGAGATCTGCCAGGTGCCAGGAGTTGGTGAGCAATAAATCTAACGAATCGGCTGACCACTACTGCAGATGCCATTTTCATTGGTCCAAACGATCTGGCGATGTCCCTTTTGAACTACGCACCTGCACGGTATGATGAGCCCGTCTTCCTCAAAGCGTTAGATCAAATCAGCGAGGCGGGCAAACGACACGGCAAGTATGTGGGCATTCTTGTCTCGGATGGAGACGCGGCGAGAATCAGTGCGGAGCGCTACAACATCGTCGCCGTGGGTGGTGATGTGAAGGCTCTCTCGGGTTGGATGGGTGCCCAAGCCAAAGCAGCCAGAAGCAGGGCGGATGAGCGCCTGAGCCAGTCTCCCTGAAGGGAGGAGCTCTGGCTGCTATGTAGACCACTGCATACGAGACTGGTACGCCTCATTGTTCGATGATATGTATCTTCATGCACTGCGGGCTACCTCCTTGCATTATCTGTATCGCTTGCGCAACGGCTGTTGTGTGTGCCAAAGACTGGGTCAGTGCGTCAGTAGAATACCTGCGAATCCCGGAGTACTGAGACCGGCAGACGCGTCAATGTTCTCACACGGTCGAACATGTTCACACGAGGTGCACGACAGATCGGCAATGGCCTTTTCATGAATATTAGGCGGTGAAGCCGCTCATGAGCGCTGGAGGCGTCTTGCGTCTGCTGGCTAGCTACCTGTCTGCATACTTCGTCGTGTGCATCGCCTGTCATTTGCACGCATAATCGGCACTGATCGGCACTACAGTAACATGTTGTGAGATTCCAGATATCGGCAATTTCCGGGCAGATTGTTTGTCCGGCCCGCCAGACGTGTAGGCCGGGAGGCGAATATCAAATGCCTCCCGAGGGATCGTCTCCCGAGCAATTGAAATTGAGCGTCCCAAGAAGCACAGTAAGCTCTTTGCAGGGTGTTGCGATGCATCAGATCTCCGCTCCGGAATGGCCTGCAGCTAAATACCCCGGACTTTGGCGTCCAGAGGGACCTCATAGTCTTTACCAGGTTGCAGAGACTCACTCGCGGCGCCATGAAGGAGCTCACCGTCCTCGACCGGCTCGCCGCACTAGACACCCACTCGGTTTCCGATGCTTTGGACCTCCTCCATCTCCCCGGAGCGACCTGCGGGTTACGACCTCTTTGGAACTGCCCCAAAATTGTGGGACGTGCAAGCACGGTCCAGCTTGCTCCCATGACCGGCGATGTGACCTCGACACCGATGCTCACCGCCTCCATCGATGCCGTGACAACCGACGATCGCGTTCTTGTCATTTCTGGAGGGACAGAGGGCGTTTCATGCTGGGGAAGCTTCGTCGCCAACGCAGCCAAGATCAGGAAGATCCGAGCAACGGTGATCGACGGTATGGGTCGCCATATTGAGAGCAGTGAGGCGATCGGCTATCCCGTGTATGGACGCGGTGTGACCATGGTGAGCTCGCGCGGGCGCTTGGTCCAGGTCGCGTCCGGGGAGCCGGTACGGATGCGCGGTGTCCAGGTCTGCGAGGACGACTACGTGATCGCCGACAGGAACGGAACCGTCTTCATCTCTGCGGACCACATACACGAGGTCTTGGACTTTGGCGAGCGCATTGCTCGCCATCAAGGCGCCATGCTCGAGGCAGTGAGATCGGGGCGCTCGGTCGGCGACATGGATTTCGAGGCGGCAATTCGCCAGCCGCCATCTGCGCCAATATCCTCCATACGCAACCCCAAAAGGACAAGTCCCGAGGACGAGGAGTTGGTGTCGCTTTTCTCCAGGTCCGACACCGCCGGCATCTCCGACGCGCTCGATAAGCTGGGCATCCACGGCCAAGCACTCGGCATCATGCCCTTGCTCGACTACAAAAGGGTGACGGTTGGACCAGCGTTCACAGTGCGTTATGTGCCGGCCAGTGACCCGGCGGGCAGCGTCGGTGACTTTGTCGATGATGTGGCCGAGGGCGACGTCGTTGTGATCGATAACGGCGGACGAACCGATTGCACTGTGTGGGGCGACATCATGACACAGTACGCCGGCCTGCGTGGCATCGCCGGGACCGTCATCGACGGAGTCTGCCGGGATGTCAATCGCGCTATCGATGATGACTATCCGCTCTTCACTGCGGGTCGATTCATGAGGACCGGCAAAGATCGTGTCCAGGTCGCAGGTGTCAACGAGTCGATCGGCATCGGCACCGTCCGCGTGGACCCGCGCGACATTGTGGTAGCGGATGCCAACGGGGTCGTCATTGTCCCCCGAAATCGCGCCCGGGAGGTGGCCGAAACCGCCCTCAAGATTGAGCAGAGCGAATCAGGTATTCGAGCCATGATAATGGCCGGCGCTACCATTGGAGAAGCGCGTGAGAGGCTTGGGTACCATACTCTGCAGCGGAAATGTTGAGCCGGAAGCACAAGTTGATCAATTGGGTTCAAGGACGAGGCGTTGTACTTTATGCCGACCTTTGGGATGATGTCCGTGGGCGGCGAAATACTGCACGGTCTACTTGGTCCACTGTGAGGTTCTTTGAACCGTGCGGTTGCAGGATTGGCTTCTCGGGCATCGTTGCAAAACACTATCGACCGGATACGAAGCGTGAATGTAGTACATCAAGAGAGTGAAAAGAGTGGAACGAGAAGAGGTCATCAGTGCCCACCGTTGTGTTGTTGCATAAGCAACTATCCATGCGTCACAGGTCCCACCCGTACTACAAGAGTCGTCTCGAGATACATTACACCCGCTCACAGAAGTTGGCACACACAGAGCAGACCACTTGCTCATCCGTCCACACCGACTCCAAATTTCCACGCAAGTATCCCATGTCAAATCGCCACCCGAGGCTTCGTGATCACACACACACTTGCCACCTTTACACCTTCTCCACGTGCTCCGCGTTGGGCTTGTCCTCGGCAATCTGGTGGTGCAGAGCCACGTCGAACGCGTTGACCTCTGCCGTCTTGAACTTGCGGGCAGGCACCTTGCGCTCGAACAAGATGTCGAGCTGGGGATGTCAGCATATGTGTCGTAGCCGATGGTACAAGTCATCTCACCTCGGCAAAAGTACGGCCGGTGGGTTCGGGGAGGCGGAAGAAGTGGTAGATGAGACAGAGGAAGCATCTGGATACGTATCACGTCAGCGGAGATACAACCGGGGAGCAGAACAGCGGGCAACCACGCCCCACGCCACTCACGAGCCTCCCCAGAAGAACCCGGCGTAGTTGCCCCAGTTCCACGCCGTCGGGTTGATCATGTACGGAGTGAGGACGTTGCTGATGATGGCGGCGACATTGTATGCTGCTCGTCCCAGGGCGACGGTCTTGATCTGGAGCCTACGCGTGGAGATCTCGGCGACCAGGGAGAAGGCGATGGATCTGGTCGGGTCAGCGGAACCTACGAGATGATATAACGATTCGGCACATACCCCACAGAGAGCTGGTAGAACGTGGCCCAAACCAGCATGAGCGAGCCTGTCGCCATGCTCTTCGCATACTCTTGCGACGCCGGTACAAGCCCGACGAACCCCATCGTGAGGAGCGTGACGCACAGCCCGCAGAGCCCACTGAGGAACAGCGTTCGCCGGCCGAGACCAAGGGCCATCAACCCCCATGCGCCTACTGTGCCCATGATGTTGATGCCGTACTGGCCCATAGCAAAGTCGTACGGGATGCTGCCGGTCAAACCGGCCTGCTCGAAGAAGTAGGTGCTGTAGTTGGAGAAGGTGTTTCCGCTGAGGTTCTGAGTCGCCCAGATCGCGCACACAATCTCGGTCCGGCGAAGGTTGATGCCCTTGAAGCAGTCGATGTAGGACGCACCAGAGGTGATGTCGTTCTCGAGCTCCGTGGTGTGGCGGATCATGTCGACCGTCTCGTCGACGTCGAAAGCCGGGTTCCTCTTGCTCGAAGTGAGTCGTCGGAGAGCCTTCTTGGCGTCGTCAATCCGGCCGCGTCGGACAAGCCACCATGGGGACTCTGGCGCGAAGAAGACACCGATGATGAGAGGAGGGTACCACATCCACTGCACACGGTCTCAGCGCGCGCAGCCAAGAGCGACATGACACTCACCATTAGTCCGTACGGAATGCGATAGGCCCATTGGTCGGTCCGTCCAAACATGCCCTTGATGACTCCGATGCCCACGAGTTGTCCCCAGCCCCAGCAAATGTTGCCGTAACTGCCCTATCAGAAGGGGCCCAGCACATCTTAGGCCCTGAGAACGTCGTACAGTCCAACTCACGTCGTGAGATAGCCTCGAAGGGCGACGGGACAGACCTCGGCGGCATACGAGATGGCAACTGATTCCAGACGTCAGCCATATATCTTTGCGGCACTACGGGACTCACTCGATTGGAATACTCCCCATGGGATGCCAGCGAGTATTTCGCCGGCCAAGAGGGTCTGGATATTCGGAGCGCAGAAGAAGATGGCGGTGACTCCACAGAGCCAGAAGAGGCAAGCAAGGATGACTTTGCGGTATCCAAATCGCTCCGTAGCGAGGCCGTTTACTGCGGCCTTCAGCTGTGACTTCACGCGTGACTATGTGGTGCTGCTCACCGATCAGTCCCAGAATCTGACCGCACTGCGCCCCGTTGGAGAGACCAGTCTGCCATCGCGCAGGGACTTGATAAGACCCGTCGGGCTGCTGAACGCCGTACTTCTCGTTGAATGGCGCAAACGCGTCTGTACGTGGCTGTGTGAGCTCCGCTCCGCCTCAGTCGTACAGCGCGACGTACAGAAGTTGCCAATGAGCGCGACGTCGTAGCCTTCCATCGCACAGATCGAACTGATCAAGACCGACCAGGCGATAGCTTTGGGATAAAGACGAAGACCCTCACGCAGGGTCATCTTGTGCTCCTTGTCTAACGGTATTAGCCACGACATGGAAGCGACATCGTCTCGTGTCAGCATCGGTCTGCTCACCCGTCGCCGAAGCCGCGTTGGAGAACATGTTGTCGACGGCTTTGGAGTGGCCCTCGGCGCTCTCCCGTGGCGGGAGCTCGTCCGGGCCTATCGCAGGAGCAGCGACGCCGACCATGTTGCGAAATGTTAATGGTACCGTTGGATAAGAGCGATGGGAGGGAATGGTGATGGTGAGTGATGATGGGAGTGGGGCAATAGGCCCCAGACTTTATACACACTCTCAAAGTCATGCGCTCTGCAGAATGCGCTAAGGGATTCACCTGTCCCCCGCAATGGGGCCTCCGGTCCGCACGCCGTTTGCCGAGGTCGGCTGAGGGGACGGCAGGGGGCACCCGCTGGGTACAGGTCGCTGCAGCCTGTCGCTGTGGAGCAACCCAGTGAGAGCATCAGGCAGCTTTCCATTGATGACGTCGGACGTCGGGCCTGGTAAGGTGTACCGGTAAGAGCAACAAGCGAGAAACCGGCAGGTCCGATGTCGGACTCCCATGCCGCTACTTACCGCGGCAGCCAATTACCGGTACCGGCATTCGAATCGGAGGTGAGTGTCCGAACCGGAGTCGCAACGGCATGGGACTCGGGCGTTTGGCAGAGGGACCGCAGCAGGGCAAGTAGAGAACTGACACCTAAGAGGTCCGAAGGAGTGAGCTGTCCTACGACGGTGGACTGAGCTCGATGCCAAGTCAAAGTGTCCAGCTCCTGCTTCGTGCACAGAGACTCGTACTGTATGGCCGGTGGGGCATCGCTCTTCCGGGCGAATATATGCTTCTCATCGAACGGCCAGAGGCCACGGCGCACGAGAGTACACAATGCATCTCACTAACCACCGTCACGTGCTCTGTCCAGCTGTCCAGACTCCATCTACTTCCCCGCAGTCCCCTTGAGATCCTTGAGAGCGGTATTCCCGCTCCTCCTGACCACGTCAAACCATCCCTGAACGATCCGGCTCTCCTCCCACGTCATCTTCTCGCACTCGATCTTCCCCGCCCTGATGCATCTTGCGACCTCATCCGCCTCGTATGCGAGACCGTTGTTCCCCTTTGCCACGGGGAGGTGGTGCGTCGTCTTCTTGGTGATCGCTCCCGGGAAACGGTCTGGGCGGGGGACGACGTGGAACGTCTCGGCTTTGTAAGGTGGGTCTGTACGGTTACGTCGTGTCAGCCCGTCCCGCTGGGGGTACTGGGTATGCTCCGCTCGCGCTCAACTCACATTCGACGACGAGATCACCTTGCTCGCATTGCAGGATGGCCGTCGCATCGCGGTGGCCCGGGCAGCTCAGGTCGGAGAGAAGCTGTCCCTGGCAGAGCCCCTTCCACTCCACCAGCCAACGAGAGTTCAGATCCACGCCAGTTCTTTCGTACACCGTCTGGTAGGTGTTGATGACCTTCGGATCACGATCGGTGTTGTGTGGGTTCTGGTGGACAAGCAACATTGCCCAGACGGACGGGTAAGGGCCCCTGTCATCGACTTATCAGCAATGGCTGCGGAACAAGGGCAGATAGTCGCTCACATATCAAGCAGGCTCCCACCGCCCAGAGCGGGATTCAGCATGCGGTGTTCGGCGGGCTCATCTGCGGTCGCGTCAGAACGTCCCCATGCAGCAAGGACCGAGCTATGGGGATGAAGCGTCCGGCGACCGACTCTACTCACTGTCAAGGTTCCAGTCCATCGAGAAATCGGCTGTGAACCGAAGAGGTTTGCCCAGCCTCCCCGAGGTCAAAACCTCCCGAACAGCTCCGGCCAACGGGTGGAACCGAGTCCACACAGCCCTGTGATGGGTCAGCACAAACCGCCAGCCGCAAGCCACAGTACTAGGAACCAATGGGACTGACTCCATCAGGAACAGGTTCTTGGATTTGGCCAGAGCGATGAGCTCGTCAAGCTCTTCGAGGTCGAACGTGAATGGCTTTTCACACAGGACGTGCTTGCCCGCCAGGAGAGCTTCCTTGGCATTCTGGTGGTGGAAGTTCGGAGGGGTACCGATGTAGATAACGTCCACGTTCTGTAGTCGTCAGCTTACCCGAAGTACGGCGGTGTATGGTATACTCCTCGCTATGGACTCACCGGATCGTTGTAAACATCCTGGTAGTTCCCGTGCGGGGTACAACCGTCCAGAACGCCATTCTTCGCGCCCCAGCTCCATCCCTCGGTCTCGGACCCGCTCCTCAGACCATCGATGAACTTTTGCGCTGATGCGACCGACCTCGATCCGACGGCGGCAATGGCGTGGGAAATGTCGGTAACGCCACGAGTGGAAGGGTCGACGCAGAGGTCCTGCGATGATCAACAACCCGTCTCATGCTCAGGAGACCTTCCATTCCACCCACCTGGGAGAACTCGGTCGCGATGCCACCGGTAGAGATGATGCCCCAGCGCAGGATGGATCGAGTCATGATGATGCTGAAGTCCTGTGGATCGTCACTGTGGAAGAGCAATCAGCGGGGGGTGGTTATGTCCATCGCGCCTGGGCACAGGGAAACTGCCTTTATCATGGCAGGACAAAGCAGCGACTTATTCACGATGCAACGGACAAGAGCGGACTTGTCAGATATTGACAGCCGGTGGATCGGCCCGGAGCTGGCTAAAACCGCCGAGCGCAAAACAACCTGCCGAAACCGCCCGGAACGAGCCCGACATCGGACACTGCTTCAAGAGACGTCCAAAAGCTCCAGGCATTCTGCTGCCGCCTGCACCGATCTCGGGCGCCGACCCGCTGTCGGACAGCGAGCAGCGTGTAGTCGGCCAGCCATGTAGTTGATGGCCTGCGGATGAGGGACATACAAAGACTCCTTCGCCACGGTGCGGAGCCTGACCCCATCACTCGACGCAAACGAGAATGGCAGTCACGACGAACGGCACCACCACCAATGGCAGCTCCAACGGCAACGGCCATGTCAAGCCCGCAAAGCTCAAGGTTGCCATCCTAGGCTGCGGTCGCATGGGTCAGCGACATGCCCACAACGTGAGTCGCTGGCGGAGCCTGAGAAATCTTGTTGAGACTCTTCAGATCTTCCACCTAACGCCTCGGGCGAGCTTGGTGGCTGTAGCGGATCCCTCGCCTGCCGCCAAGACCTGGGTGCAGGAGAACTTGGACGGCGTGCAGTGTGTTGAGCGTTCCACCACCAGCCTAACGTCCGAAACGGTCTGACTGGCATGATCTAGGTACTTCGAAGACCCAGAGCTGGTGTTTGACCTTCCTGGCCTGGACGCCGTCATCATCTCGACTATCACCAGCACCCATGCGCCCCTCACCATCAAGGCGGTCGAGAAGGGCTTGGTGAGCCCTCAATATATGGCATCGGAACCGAGCCTGATGTGGACAGCATGTCCTGTTGGAGAAACCGATCTCAATCGATGTGGAGGACTCGCGGCCTGTCTTGGCAGTTGCAGACTCGAGGCCGGACCTCAAAGTCATGATCGGTTTCGTGCGGCGCTGTGGGTGGATTGACAACCGAGACATGTGCTTTGTCGTGGCTTGCGTCAGACCCCACTGACTTCTCAGTCGACACCGCATTCAAACAGCTTCACACGCATCTCTCCAGTACTGTCGCTGGCCAGCCGTTCCTGCTCAAGTCGACCACTCAAGACGCGTACGACCCTTCCGGATTCTTTGTGGCGTACGCAAAAGCTTCCGGCGGGATCTTCATGGACTGCGGTATCCACGACATCGACATGTCACGATGGCTTCTCGGTGTGGGTCAACCCGCCAAGAACAGCAAGAACGGCCTCAGCCAGTCGTCTCAGCCCCCAGTGCCCAGCGGTAAGCAGGTCAACCGCGTCTACGCCACTGGCCTGACTGTGCGACACCCCGAACTGCACGAGCAAGACGACTGCGACAACGCACTGGGTGTTATCGAGTATGCCAACGGCTCGAGCTGCACTCTCCACCTCAGCCGGACCGGGATGGGAGGGTATGAGAGCCTGGTGGAGGTCTTCGGGACACAGCAGAAGCTCGTTGTGGAGGTGAGAACTGGACGTCACAAGGGGATACTATTACACGGATCGAAGGCTCACGCTGCAGACCCCCGCTTCAAGCCAAGTCAAGGTGACAGACGGTCATGGGCGACGGGTTGAATCGGCGTGAGCGCCACATTGCTTCGACTACAGTATCCACTGCCCAAGACTGATCGCTTAGCCCGACGTACATCGAGCGGTTCGGAGAAGCTTTCATTCACGAGGTCAACGCGTTCGTTGACTGCTGCCTCGACGACAAGCGTGAGAACACTTTTGAAGTCCACCCGCAGTCGCATCCTGCTGACCGGTTGCAAAGCGGTTCCTACGTCCGTTGCCGATGCCTTTCAAGCTGCACTCATTGCCAAGGCACTCACTCAGTCTTTCCGGACCGGCAAGCCGGTTGACTTTGGCGATGACGGGGAGCCCATTCTGTAGTGCCGATGCGCACCAGTCGAAACGAAGTCGATCGATTATCAGCATGCATCAGTTGTGTACTCATTCGACTTGGCGATCTCGAAACATTGTTATCCCAGTGGCACCTGCTCGCCAAAAGCCGTTTCCCAATTCCACCATTCGGCGCCCTGACGGCATCAGCTTGCAAAGTGAGCGTTGGACCTACTCCGAACGTCGCAGAATCCGCTCGGACATCCGAAAGTACCATGGGATCCCAGAATTGGTGCAGCTGGCACCGTCAGCGCACGGCACTCCTTAGCAACGTACCAAGAAGTCGGTCGCCGAATCGGCAGATCGCACAGAAGGTGGATCCGCAGACGCCGCGAGCAGGTTTCCTCCCGGTGCTGCGCCTTGGCCGACGGTGACCGTCGTCGCATGCTGATGAGAGAATGTCTCCTGCCTTGGTCGCCCCGGCGAGACGCCCGAGTGAATCGTCGTTGCCCTCCTTGTACCCTGCGCGGCGTGCTCAATCAGTCTTGTCCGCCAGCCGAGAAGCTCCACGTCGTCCGCCATCTCGTCATTGGAGTGGATCGAATGGGTGGTGCTGTGCAGCGCTGCATCCCCGGACCCGGAAGTCGCTTGGGTGATCTTTGCAGACGCACGCCGAAGCAAACGGGAGAGCCATTCGTGATTCTGGGCCATCGCATGGCTCTGGTGCCGCTTGATGAGGCTCTCGTAGATCTGTACTGCGGCGTTCAATTGCTGTAGCGAAAACTGCGCAAGAGGGTTGAGTGGATTCTTGAGCACGAGTGTTCCCAGGCACATCGCGGCGGTGAACAGGTGATACTGTCGTCAGCAGGATCTGTACAAGCGAACGACCTACCCAATAGAACCAATGCCGTGCTATGACCGATGGGTAGAATTCGTTCAAGTCGCGGACTACCACGATCATCACCTGTGTTGTCAGACTTGGTCTCCTTCGTGACTTACGCTGCACCGCTCGACAACTGCCAGGTATGATTCCCCGTATGTGGAGAGCGTCGGATCGAGCGGCCGCTCGTGCAGTGCGCGAACGTAGTAAGGTCGTTGCAGGAACAGCACATTCTCCGAGATGTTGAGAGCCAAGGTGTATTGCTGCGGAATGAGATCAGTAATGCGCACGGCTTCGTGCATCGCTTCGTGGCCCCACCTGGAAGGTCGCGCGGAGGTCCCGCTTGTTCACGTCGGGACTCTCGATGACAGCCAGATCCGGACTGGGATACATCGACGGCGTTGCGAGTAGAGCAGCCCGGCACTTGAGCTGGTGAGGGATACCACGTTCGAAATCGGTTCTGCGCGTTGAGTCATGTGTTGAGTCATGGCGTCTCCTGCCCAAGCGACTCACAACTTGGCAAACAGCTTTTGCACTGCATCATAGCTCGGTGGTTGGATGTCCAACGACTGGTCAAGTATTCTAGGAAATAAGCATTGTCCCTGCATGATCGCTCACTCCTGTGATAGTCGCGCAAGTTCGTACTTGCCGCTGCGGAAGTCTCGTGAACCCCCGCCGTCCGGAGTGGGAAAGGCAGTATCGATGTGACGGGGGTTGAAAGAGCTCCTGTGGCCTTGATCAGCTTTCAGAGACAGAACGAAAACCAAGCACTCACGGTCGGGAGAAGCAATTGGCCTATCGTCAGCTCTACCATCCATACCCACTCACTTGGAATACGTCGATGGCGTAACTTTCCCAGAAGACGCGCCTGGTGAGATCAGTCATGGCAATCCATTGCGTCTGAGAACGTTCGGAGGCACCTTCTTTCCTCGACAGTTGCGGCGGGAAGATTCCACTTTGCTCCGTCTCGGTGCAATCCCATCTGACCATCAGCGGGAGGTCAGTTCGCGGGGTCTTACAGCTTGGCACAACCGCATCGCCAGTCCCCACAGTGGCCAGGCAGAGTCGCCATTCCGACCGATCTCCGTCTCGAGCTGGTAGTGTCCCATGATCACCTACGCGGATCAGCCTGAGGGACCACGTGTGAACTCACTAGAGCCTGAACACCGACAATGGTGGTAAAGCGCATAAAGTCGCCCATGGCGAGACATGCCTGGGACAGCGAGAGATATTCCTCCGCGGAGGGGTCGTTTGCGGGCAGCTCGAGATTGTGCAGTGCTCCAAGAGCAAAGACGATGAACAAGAGGGCGAGTCTCTGCGCTTCGACAGCAGATCCGGTGAGAGGGTTGTATGCCTCTTCCAGGATGCCGACAACAGTTGAGCGAGGCGCAGGGTCGTGGCTGGAATGATTGCCTTTAGCAAACGGGGTATATGCTTGTATGCGTCTGAACTCACTTCCAAGCGAAATATCGATAGTACGATTCGAGCAGCATCCTGGCGTGATCGACAGGAGGTAGCCTTAGCCGCGCGGCTTCCCTTGTCTCCACCCTTGCAGCCCCAAGGAATGGGAACAGGGGCCCACGACCCTCGACCCCCCTGCCCGGAGATGCGGGGCGAGACGGCAAAGATGGGCCGGCTGTTGTCGCTTCTTGCTGCGCAACGTCAGGTCTTCTCGACCCCACATGACAAGCTGTCCGGCTCACATTCCGCAGCCATTCGGGGCCTGCCGTTGGGCCCAGATAGGTGGATCTGCCCGACTGGCTCAAGACCAGTGTCCCAAAACTCTCCTCGTTTGGCGATTCTACGCCTCCCGGACGCAAAGCTGATGACGCAGGAATGGGCGGGGCTGCGATCTGCGGGGTGAGGTTGTAATTGTATCGAAAGGACTGAGGCGTCGACTCGCTCGGACCGGCAAAGAGAGGCTGCTCATCCTGCACGAGCGGTGGTGGATACTCGAGCGGGTTGGGAGGGTCTGGAGCATACGAAGTTTGCGATCGCGAGGGTGACGCGGAGCTCCTACGAGCTGCAGCGATGGGCGATGTTCTTCTCCTGGGCGCGGAGCGGGTACCGCTCCCACGGGTCTCGAGAGCCTCCTCGACTTGCTCCAGAGTTTCCGGTCGGATCGTGATCCCATGCTGACTCAACAGATCGCTCACCGTCCCGAGCAGCTCGCGCGTCTCCCCGCTACCAGACATCAGCCTCGCTCCGAAGCTATGGCTAAGGCTTACGTCTTGCGGAACGGCTTGACCCCATCGGGACAAAGCTCCGAGCAGGCTCTCCGCGTACAATTGGAGCATGGCACTGGGACATCAGTACCGTAGCTACCGGCTTCTGGTGCCCCCTGCTGTAGGGGTAAGTCAACAGCCTACCTTGACGGTCACACTTCAGCTTCAGTCGTCGGCATTCTGGGGGGTCAGCTTGGGGCGCGAGTGGGCTCACCCACCTGCACAGCTCAACGGTTGACGGCCGCTCTTCCTTCTGTGCGCTCTGTCCTGGGGAAGAGGGCTCGCCGGGTCGGTCCCCTGGCCCACCATGATGCACGCGGGTCGGAGATGTTGCGAGCGGAATGGCGAGATGTGAGCTGACTTTCCCGATCCCGGGATAAGATGGAGCCGGGTATCGGAGATGCACCAACCGTACATCTATGTCCAGTGACGTGGCATTATTGAGGTGGCACCCACTCGCCTTGATGGAACATCGAGATGTTGCGTGTGGCATCGTATCGTATCGTATGCATGCAATGGGTTGATGATTGACCGCTTGAGGTCTGCGAAGTCGGGAGAGTGCCCAGCAAACTTCTTTATATCCTGCAAGGATCAGACCGCCCAGCCAAGGCTCGCCCGCGCCAAGACTTCCGCTCCGTCGCCTGGGAACTGACATTTGGCCTCACTCCCCCGCGCCCTTTATATGGCAAATCACAACCCATTGCTGATGATCCTGCAAATTATCGCATGGGCATGCGGCAATGATTGCGACCGCTTCTGACCAATGGAAGCCGTGTGACAGCACCCCGAGACGATCCGCGTCGATGCACCGGGTCTTTGGTGGTTTCGCCACTTATATGTATAAAGTCCCCTCGACCCCCTTCACGACTCGAGCTGTCCCCACTCAAATAACGAGCTCTCCCTAATCCAACTCTAGCCGCTCCTCCAAACGTAACCGGAAGACTCCTTTCATCATGGACATGGGTGGTATGAGCTCCAGCTCCTCTGCGAGCTGCAAGAGTCAGTGCGAACCCGCCTACATCACCCAACGCTGTAGTGTGGAGCTGAACTCCGCAGTCTCCATGCTATGGAACTGGTACACTGTCGATGCCTGCTTCCTGGCCAACTCTTGGCATGTCAGGTCCCGCGGGATGTTTGCGGGGAGCGTCATCGGCGTCTTCTTCCTCGTGATTGCCATCGAAGCTGTTCGTCGCGCTGGGCGGGAGTACGACCGGCGACTGGTCCAAGCGGCGCTGGCTGTGCGGGGCGGGGGAGTTATCAGTACCGGAAAGGCAGATACGCCTCCAGCAGAGATGGGCAGGGTCATGTCCAGTCAGCAGATCATGCGGTGAGTACACGCCTCCCGTTTTGAAGACAGCATTCAGGGGCCGAGGAAGCCGTGTTACCGGACTGACATGCCCGAAGATTCACTCCGTCTTGGCCTCAGCAGATCCTACGCGGTCTCGTGTACGGCTCCCAGTTCACCGCTGCATTCCTGGTGTGAGTACGAGTACAGTAATGGGCAGACGACCCCTTCACAGGGCGCAGAGCGAGTCCAGCCCGAGTCCGCGCTGACTAGTCGGTAGCATGCTACTCGGAATGTACTACAACGGCTACATCCTGTTTGCCATCTTCATCGGCCAGACGGTCGGCTACATCGTATTCGGGAGGGACACTTGTGGCGGCGCTGAGCTCGATTGTTCGGGCAGTTGCTGCTGATGAGATGTGCTAGAAGCTGTAGATTGGGCGACGTTAGTACTTGTTTGGATACTAGATGAGTATGGCTTGATGCACGAGGCAACCATCCCCAGCCGGTGACTTGACTGGGAACAGCCAGTCTGGCCTAAGCTTGACGCGTACTCGTAATCGTACAGCATATGCATGACACATCGGTTGTTCTGGAACGAACTGTGGGGATCAATCCGTTCGGTCAAGGGCTTCTACCCCAGCCGCAATCTTCTCGTCATCCTCACTCAACCCAGTGACCCTCCACGTCGGCGCCGGTCGCTTCTCCACCTTTCCCGGCTTGTCCCAGTCGGGCCCCATGATCCGCATAACGGCCTGGATCTCTGACCGCTGCGTCACGAGCGTGAGGGTGAGGGACCACAGTCTCCGCACGTCGCCCAGCGCTGCCGGGTCGGTGTCGACCCATGATGGGTCAAACTCGGGTGGGCTTCCCGGAGGAGGTTGGCGGAGCTGTCGAAGGAGAGCCTCGCCGGCGTCGTCCACGGATGGGAGTGGTGCGGGCGGTGACTCGAAGAGGGTCCCTAGTGGGCTTAGCGATGCTCGCGATGACAGTCGAATAGCAGCAGCCGATCAACACAGACTTACATGAAGCTCCGAGACACCAGAACGCCGTACTGCACGCCTGCGCATAGGCGTGGGCAGTGGACTCGTTGTGTCTCCCCAGCAGGCCGCGGATCCTCGGGTCAATAGGCCCAGCGCCGCATAGCCCGATATGAGCCGCGATGGTATCGGCGCACCGATGCAGCGCTTCCACAAGCTCCCTAGCGCGATTTGCGCGGAAGCCGTCGTGAGATCCCCATTCGGCCGCAGCCATGCTAATCTGATCAGCTAGGTGATGAAGCCGCGCCGCCTAGGAGTTGACACGTACTCTACTAGCCCATCCTGCGCCCGAAGACTCCCCTTGATATCTGCCACCTCGCCTGCCAGCCTACTCGCCTCGCTCGAGATCATCGCCTTGTCCTCGGAGAAGAGCACGCCCGACGACAATTCGACCTCTTCCAGCGCCAGTCGGGCAAATCGGCGGAGCGTCTGCGCAGTCGCGTTGCGGAGCTCGTCCCGCGCATGAATCGGGAAGAGCATGAGCTGGAACGGGATGGCGAAAGCGATAGCGATGGAAGCGGTGGTGAGCATGTAGCCGAGGTGCAACCCGAGCGAGGGTTCCCCTGGCGTCCCGGTAAGCTGCCACTGTACATTGATGAACTGCGAGCCGTCAGCAGTCACACTCCAGTCGAAGATCCAGGAGCGGGAGAGCCGACATACGATCGCACAGGCGTTCATCGATGTCACCGCTAGGAAGTCCGGGCCATTCAACATCCGCCAGCCAACGCCGAGGCAGAGGAACCACTCGAAAAAGAACAATCCGGGTACACAGTAGGCTTGCTTCCCAATACCGCGCCAGATGAGCATGATCAATCCGGCGTAAAGAACGCCCAGGGCCGCGCCACCCAGTTGCCCCGCCCATGATAGCACGCTCAGCCCGAGAGTCGGCATCAGTGCGAGGAGGAGAGGTACGGTGCTGTTTCGGACGGCATAGTTGAGGAAGAACTCCCGGGAAGTGGGCGCCCAGAGTATAGCGAGCAGGCAGGAGAGTGCTGCTGCGACCTTGAAAGCGTATCTCGAGCCGCGAGAAGTGATCAATCTGACGACTCGGTGCGACAGCGGTACTCGTGGGACGAAAGCAGCCGGTGCTCGGACGGGCGTTTCATTGCCCCGAGACCGAGGGAAAGGCCATCTCAAGGTGACACGGATGTTGGACGCCATCGTGTGCAGCACATACGCGTGAAGGCCCCTCGGTCGAGACGCCTCGAGCCGCACGAGTCGGTTCAAGCGGGAGATGTCTGCAGCGAGGGTTCTGTTGGTGTGAGGAGTGAAACCGCTCTTTGGATCTGAGAACCCACATCATGGTGTCCAAGCAATGCGTCGCTCTGTCCAGACTATCTAGGCGCTCTTGTGTCGCCATGTCTGATCTCAAGGCTGAGACCACTTGGCCGGTGATTTCGGCAGCGGCCTTCTCGAAGACGTCGTGATCCTTGATGGACCTCTCACCAGCATCGTCCCGCTCGATGTCAGCTTTCTGAAATCTGCGCGACTGATGGCAAGCCACCACTGAGTCGAGTGCCTCCAAAGCACCTGCAATAATCATCTCAGCGGGTTTCGTTGTCTCGTCGAGATCGGCTCACGTTCCGCAAACACATCGACTGCCGGTCGGATCATCCCCACCAAGTCCTCTGGCAGGTCGCTCACGAACGGTCCATTCCTCGCGCCCACCGCCAGGTCTCCCTGAATCGCCAGGATCGCTCCGAGTATCTCTTCTCGCTGCTTGAGCGTCGAGGCGCTCCATCCAAACTCCCACGCCAGCTCGGACTGGAGTCGGGAGAGAGTATCGCCATGACCATTCAACACCCTCCGGACCAATGCTGGAGTGTATTCATCGCCAGCCAGGCTGCGCGCCTGGACCTCCTCGAGAAGAAGCCATCGGGTGATGTCCCGTATGCTATCCAGCGCCTTGGCGGTACGATCTCGAGCTAAGCGGGAAGCCTTGACGGGGAGCGCGAAGAAGTTGACTGCCTGTGCGGGTATCTCAGTTTGCCTGCTTCCCAAGCAGTCGTGAAACCACTATCCAGAGGTCTCACCAGACTGATGGCAGTGCCAAACGCCCAGGCCCGTAGAAGATCCTTTAGCCCCGCTGTGTCCACCTTGTAGATGTTCCCTTGGCGGTACGAATAGTCCACCGCGTAGACGCAAGCCAGAATGGCGAACTGCAACCCGGTGTTGGAGCGGGGCACTTTGTCGCGGATTAGAGTAAGGATGTAGACGAAAATGAAGAACAGAATTCCCTGTGCGACAGGAGCCCCTCCCACGGCGTTGAGCGCCGAGTATCCTCCCGTGCCGACCACCGCGCCAACCACAAACCGCCAGAAGAATTGCTCGGTCGCTCCTCCGACGGTAAGATTCGCGCCCCCGAGGATCTATAAGTGAAGCTCCTCAGCCTTCACCTCATGCGAGTAGGTGTTGCCGTCGGACTTACCGTGAAGATCACTTGGTCGGCGAGGGATACCGGGTTGTTCCACAGTCTTGCATATCCGGGGGTCAGCGAGAGGAGCGTTCCCAAGCTGACGGAAAGGCCGACTGAGCGGGAGGCATCAGCGTCACCACACCGCGGAGCGGGCCAAAGGGAGTCGAGTCTTGGCACCTTTAAAGGCCACAAACGATCTCTCCTGGAACGTTTGATCCTTGAACTTTCGCCTTACAACTGCTCTCCAGCGATCATCGTGGATCATGGTGTCGGAGTCGGCGTTGGCGTGGGCGCTGGCGATGGCGTTGCGATGCTCTCGTTTCGGATATGTAATCAAGATACTACGAGTACAAACTCACTCCCCGCCGTCAAAGGAATGTTTGTTTTCGCCATCCGGTTTGCATATCCACGAGATCCAAGACATTTCCACCTTCCCCCTTCCCACGGGACCGGCTGGAACGGCTGTGCCTCGCCATTACCATGCACGACTCCCGATATCAAGCAAGCTCGAGCCTGAGACCAAAAGCAGTCCGGATGAAGCAAGTCGGTCAATCCGGATGGGAGCCGAGACGCCACTGGGTTTTATCGCGCTCGCAAACTGTACTCGTACTCGAGTCGTATCGGTCCACCCGGTGGCACTCTTGATTTCTTGGCATGAGTTGATCGAAAGGCGATGGGAAGCCGACTTCCTGGGCCAGACAGAGAGCATGGTCGCCATGCAAGATGACTTTGACGGTACGGGAATGGGTGATTCCCGCTGCACCCGCTACGACTAATCTTATCATGATTATCGTTGAGCACATGTAAAGGAATGTTGGAAAGGCAGGTTCGGTGTGGCACCGCTCAATCGCTCAACCTTGGTAGGGCGGGTTCCTATGGCAGCTACAGTAATTGGGACGCCGTACCATCCTTTCGCCATGTCCAAAGGTATTGCGGATGCGAACGACGTCCTCGCCAAGACATTCTGTCGCTGACGCATCGAGCCGGATCGACCAAGTGGATTGGCCTGAAACGGGGTAACATGACCGATGAATCGCCCGACGCGCTCCTCGTTTCGAATGCAATCCGCGGAAGGAGCCCCCAACTTTTTTCCGAACTGAAGTTGCTGTAGATGTGGATGAACAAAGGGGTCGAATCATCGTTTGAGGGGCCTCTGGCCTCTCTGAAGTGATCCGCATGCATGTCCTCCGCGAGGTATAAGTACTGTACGTCTGGCCTCGGGACGTCCTGACCTCCTCACCACCTGCTCATTCTTCCTCTACCCCCCACTTGTCCTTGAGTCGCCTCCCTCAGATCAGCGACTCCTCCACAATGTCGCCTGTTCATCTTTGCTTGATGAGCCTGCTTGTCGGTCTGGCATGGGTCAGCGGGATATCGGCGAGACCACTCGCGCGTGACAACTCGACCCTGCCTGCCCGCCTGGTCTTTGCGTGAGTCGTGTTCCAGTCTGCATACTGCGTGATGCGTACTGCGCGCTTACACCACTAGCCACTTCATGGCGGGCTTCGTCTCTGAATACGCCGAGTCCGACTGGCTCTCCGACATCACCCTCGCCCACAACTTTGGCCTCGACGGCTTCGCGCTCAACGTCGACGAGTCCGCCGCGATCCCCACCCAGCTGACCAACGCCTTCTCCGCCGCCGAGTCGTTCAACGCCGGCCTCACAGACGGTACCCAGTTCGTCCTCTTTGTGTCCTTTGACTTCCTGCACTACTCCACGAGCGACCCCCAGTCGGTCGCCGACGCGCTCACCCCTATCCTCGACTCGTCGGCCTACCTCGTCGTGGACGGCAAGAAGATGGTGTCCTCCTTCGAAGGCGACGGGATGGACTGGAGCTCGGTAGCTTCGGCCGCAGGGCAGGCCCTCTACCCCGTGCCCTACTACTCGTCGGGAGCGAGCAATGCCGGGGACGCCAACGTCGACGGCCTCTTCTCCTGGTACACCTGGCCCGGACAGGACACCAACGATGTGGTCTACCAGAACATGACGACCGACGTGGATGAGGGTTACCTCACCGGGCTCGAGGCTGCCGGCAAGTACTACATGGCCCCGGTGAGTCATCCGTCTTCTGCACGCCGATCGCTTGCATGGCTGATAGATGCAGGTTTCGCCTTGGTGTGAGTGACAGGGCCGCGTCGTATGGTGCACAATGAGTGCACGCAAAACTCGCAGAGTAATCGCTGACCACCATCACTCCCAGTCTACGCCCACCTCCCCGCGTCCACCGGCTACCCGAAGAACAACTACCTCTACTCCGACGTCCTCTGGCCTACCCGATGGGCACAGATCCTCTCCATGGCCTCTGCGAGCCAGAACCTGCGATGGGTCGAGGTCATCACGTGGAACGACTGGACCGAGTCCAGTCTGATCAGTCCCTTCAAAGGCGCGGAGATGTCGGATGGGAACTACCTCTGGTCCGAGGACTTCCCGCACACGTCAATGGGCAAGATGATGGCGCCGTACATTGCCGCTTTTAAGTGGGTGTACTCGAGCGTCTCCGCGACGCCACACATAGACCGCGAGCTGACCAACCCGTAGATCCGGAGGCACCACGCCAACTATCACCCAGGACCAACTGTTCTACTGGTACCGCCCCACGCTCAAGGACGTCGAGTACGTACACAGCAGCTATCCCAAACCCTGTCTCTCGCTGACGGCTGCAGTTGCGACTCGACAGACACGGTTGGCACCAAGCCCACAGGCTGGGACGTGAGTCTCACTTCTCATCCGCGTCTGCCCTGTTGTGCAATCCCGGACCCGCACTGATCGAGCAGATGGCCGCCGACTCCATCTTCGTCACCGCACTGACCACCACATCCGGCACCGTGACGCTCACCACGTCCTCGGGCGATTCATCGCAGAGCGTCGAAGCCGAAGTCAACGTCCTGGCGTTCCCCATGGTGGCGGGCCAGCAGACCCTCACACTCACGACGAGCGATGGGCGGACCGGGTCCAGTACCGGCGCGATCGAGGTGCTCGGCGATTCGTGCTACGTGCGTGGCTTCTCCTCAGCGCTCCTCGTCGATCACGCTGATGTTCGACAGAATGGGGTGTACAACTTCAACGTCTATTCCGGAGATCTCACCGTTGACGGTTCCGGCAGCACCTCATCGTCAAGCGGCAGCTCCAGCGGCGGCGCGTCGTCCACCGTGCCTTCACTAACGGCGAGCTCGCCGGCCGATGCCTCCTCGGGCGTACCGGCGTCGTCCGATACCGCCTCGGGTGTCTCTGTCACCGCGTCGTCTGATGCCTCCTCAAGTGCTCCGGCGTCAGCTGTCAACGCTGAGGCTTCAGACCCTGTGGTCTCGAGCGTAGGCACAGCTCTTTCCGCTGTCGCCTCGTCCGCGGCTCTCTCTTCGCATGCTGCCTCGGCAACTGGCCAGGCCAACCCAGCTTCGAGCTCGTTCTCCGTCGCCAATCTGTCGGCGTGCCTCTCCCAGTGTCTCGCTGCGTAGCGGTGATGGGATCGTAGTTGATGAAGCGTGGCGGTTATGCTACTGTACGAGTACTCGTACTCGCATCGTACTTGTCAATCTCCAGTCCAAGTCAGAGACACGTACTACAACGTTTACTCGATATACAATCTCTGGCGTAATACTGTATCTGCCGGGTGCTTTGCATGCATGCCATAATGGGAAACCAATGTCTCAGACGCAGATCTGTCGCCAAGGAATCGGGATCTGGGAACCGAAGAATGCGGAGATGCCGAAAGCGTAAACAAAATTCTCGTCGGGGTCAGATCGAGTGGCTTGGCCCAGAGACTGAGAGCGCTGTATTGAGTGTACTCGTACTGCACGCCCGCATGATACTCGGCATATATACGAGGGTATGCACGTCGCGGTATCCAGTCCTATGCACCGCCTCGACATCGCTGCAAGATGCCTGCTGCTCGGACCAAAAGCGCAAAAGTTCGCGTTGTCAAGAAGCCGGTCGCAGCCGTGGCGGCGACGGCGGCGAGGAAACGAGCCCTAAGTGTCCAAGCCGACTACGATCCCGCGTCTCTCCTCATCAAGGCCACAGCACTCCGCACCGCCTCGGCATGGAGTGAGCTGCTGTCACTCCTCGAACAGCATTTCCCGGTCCTACACCTCCCGCTCAAGGCGCTGTACTGCCGCGCATTCTATCACCTCGCCGAGGCCTCGCCAAAACAGCTTGCCTCCGCGGAGGGCTTCGCGACCGAGCTCCTGACGAATGACCCCGCTCATATAGACGCGCTACTCTGCAATGGAAGGATTGCGTCGAGCAAGGGCGAAGCTCACTCTGCGGCGGATACCGCTCTCGAGGCTTTCAAGGCGTCCGGGTACAAAGACGGGGATGCCCTGGCGCTGTTGCAGGAAAGCCAGGCCAAGCTCAGAAAGCCGGTACAGGAGGAACAGGTGGGTCATGGATCCACGAGCGGAGAGAGGAGGTGCGTACTCTGAAACTCAATGTGCGCGTAGGATCATTACGCAACGCTCTGCGTGACCCCCGGTGCACCCATTGAGGTCGTAAGAGCGGCTCATGCGGCGCTGCAGCGTCCGCCAGGATCGTCCGAGGCTGCTGCGGCGGACCTGGCCTTGGAAGTGCTTTCAGACACCGGTGGGTGCTCGTCGTCTGCGTTCAGCTCCGTGTTCTCGTTCTTCAATCCTCATACTGCGCTTCTTCCTCTCGATTCCCATCAGCCACTCTCGGCATCTCCACTGAGTCCACCTCATCATCGCCCGCTTCGCCGCACCACCCCCACCACGACTAAGTGGGTGACCGCGGGCCGCTGACGACCCCCACAGACCGCCGCGCCGCATACGACACCGCCCGCTCACACCGCCTCTCTGGCGGTTTCGGCCGCGAGTTCTCGGGCGGGAGCGAGCTCCTCCAGCGGCTCGGCGAGCTTCTCGGTCTCAAGTTCCGTCCGGGTTTCGTGTTCCCCCCAAACGGGCGGTTCCAGGGTGGGTTCGGCGGGGGCATCGAGTTCACGTGGGGAGACCAGGCGTAGCGGAGGAGCGGAGATAGGAGTCGGGCATTGGTTCAGACCGGACCGGGTGAGAGAGTCGTTGCGTACTTTGTATGGGTTACATGTAGACGTCCACGTCAAGGGGGAGATCTGTACGTCCTCGTCATGTAGATGAGTTCATCCCCGCCAAACGTTATGCTGTTGTGGGACCACCAACGGTCGCAGTGAGCGAAAGCAAGGGGGAAGCGGAGCGCGACCTGTGAGCACATCATCGACCCCCCGCTCCCGCTGCACCTGCTCCTCCGCCGCCGCGGCGCGGCTCGTCCGGACCCATCTGCGACACCGCGAAAAGCACGAGACCAGCGATGGGGAGCCAGTACTTCTGTAGGAAGGACTTCTCGACTGGAGGAGCGGCTGGAAGGCCCGTGGACGCGTCCACGACGGGTGCGCCGGCTAGTGCGGGTCTGGCGAGGTCAGCGCGGGCGGGTCTGGGTCTCTAGACACTCTGGCACACCCTGGCGACTGGGTGTGTGAGGGTCTGTCGGAATTCAAGGTCCGGCAGACTTGCGAGTGCCAGGTGCCACGAGCGTTTCCGCGAGAGCGTGCGTCACGCAGCCGGGGCAGACACGACAGGAGTCAAGACAGCAGGGTGTAGGGCCCTACCCCTACCTCGCTGGGAGTCCTTTCGGCGGCAGTGGTCGAGAAAAGGGAGAAAAGTACAAGAGCCAGATCGTGCACCTGGACCAGGGCGCGGACGCCGACATGACAGCGGACCTCCGACTCACCCCAACATCCTCTCCGGCCGGACCACATCGACCCACAGCCTCCCTCCCGCTCGACCGTGCGGCAGTTCCCTGCCCGTCCGGCTCGCTCCCTCGGGACACTCTCCCGAACGGGGCACGTTGAGCGGCGCGAACGTCACGGACGTTGGATGTGGGTGTGAGTCGGAGAGGTGGATCGTGAGACGGGCGTTGGATGGGTGGGCGAGGAAGCACTGCGAGCGGAAAGTGTCAGCTACGTCTTAAGTCTCTGCGAGCTGTGGGAGGAGATGGTCATGGATGTTGGGTGGATAAGCTTGTGTGTAGAGCAGCGAGCAAGTCGGCATGGTCGCCCAGAGCTCAGTCGTAGGTCAGACATTAGACCGGGAGACGAGCAAGGAGCGGAGGGAGATGCGTTGCCGGGTTAGGCCAGAAGCGAACGGGAGACGACATGAACGACAAGATCGAGGGATAGCGAGCACCAGTACCAGCAACAGTACCAGCACCAGCACCAGCACCAGCGCCAGCACCCGAAGCAGCACCAAGAGAAGCAGAAACCATGAAGCAGTAGCACTCAAGCAGTTCGGAGTTCGGGTACTCAGAGTAACGGCGTCCAGAGTCCGCCCACGCGAGTTATCAAACCACTCACCGCCCTCGTAGAGCTCATCGGCCAGATCCCATCGCCACCAGTACCCAGTCCGACCTGATACCACTCCCCCTCATTCTCCGCCAGCACCACTGCCCCGCCCGTCCCGCCCCTCCCGTCCGTCTCCTCGAACCGCCCCGTCCCCAAGTCGAGGTCGATAAATACCGTCCCGCGGCGGAACCATCGAGTGTCGGTGTCGACGGCACCCGTGTCGGCGGACGAGACGAACCTGTGATGCAGTGGGAACGAGAGGTTCTGCGCGACCACCACGAACGGTAAGATCAGGACGAGGAGGGATGTCAGGTGTCGCATCGTGTAGTGAGCGAGAGAGGGGAGGATGAGCGATGGACTAGAAACCAAGAGATCGAGACGACCGGTCCGAACGGGTCGGGTGGAGGTTGACCTGGCTGACGACCGAGGTGGTAGGTGGCAGTTGGAACTGGGCAGTCGCTCCCTCCTCACACGGCCCATGCTCCTCAGCATCTCATATGCAATGTGTCTCCCACCCACGCTGCAACCGCACCGCTCGCATCGTGTACAAAGGTAGCATCCCAGATGCCGGCGAGCCCGGTATTGCAGCATCTACTTTTTCTCTTGATTGAACCACCCTCACACCGCTAAACGTCGCCACGACCGTAAGCTACAATGCTAAATCTATGTCTGTACTCCACTCCCGGCTCATGCTCGCGTGCACCGCATACACCGCATACACCGCATACACGCCATCCTGACTCTCTGGACACAGCACGCATGAAGTACGCGCAACACGCGCAATGCGCAACACCCACGAAGGACAGGTCATTCCGGCGCAGTGCCAGGGCCTGCCGCCGACCCGGTTCGCGGGCCACTCCTGCCCTTCCCGTTCCGCTTCTCCGGCTGAAGCCCGAACCGCTCGTACATCGGATCGTTCGGGTCCGTCTCCGGATGCAGCTGAACCCTCCCCGCGAAGAGCTCTGCGGTGGACCTGCTCGGGTCCTGTCCCGCCGGATTGCTCAACCCCAGGGCATTGGGCGTCTGGCTCACCCAATGCGCCCCCGCGCCTACTGTCCCCGCGATCACAGTCGGCACCATGGCAAGTAACGAAGGCAGCTGAATGTCCGCCTTGCGCATCGCCGCGCGTCGAGATTTACCCACGATGCTGCTCGCCCTGAGCCGCCCGCCGCGGATTGTAGCGTAGGTCGAGAGGTTGTCCTTGACCTTCTCCAGCGCGGGGTTATACTCGAACGTAGCCGTGTCCTTGTCTTCCACCTCGGGAGCGACTTCCGGAAGTTTGTTTGGATCCCGGTAGATCTTGCACCGGATGAGGAACCGCTCAAACGGCGCGGTAGGCAACAGCCGAACGATCACGCCAAGAGGGATGGAGATGAACCCGACAATGAGCGAGATCCCCCAATCCCGACCATCCAGCCGCTGGACGGTGAAGGCCGCACCACCGACTTCGATGATGAGGATCTGGCCGCCAACCACTACAGAGCGTCAGCACACGTCCCTCCGGCAGGACAAGCTGATTTAACTTACTGATGGCGAAGATGACCATGAAGTAGTAGTTGCGGAAGAACCCTTCGAGGACATTGAACTTGCGATCCAATCGTCGGCAGTTGAGCTGGTTGACTAGGGACACATCAGCACGAGGCCCCTCCCAGCCAGGCGCAGAATCCAAAAGTCAAGACCGAACGTCGCTCACAGATCTGGCAAAAGACGAAACAGTTGAACACGAGCGACCGGAGCTCCGCATCGGTCTCAGTGCTGTAGGGCATGTGGAGGATCGCGTGGCCCGCAAAGTGAAGGACGAGACAGACGATGATCTGGTAAGCCGCCTGGATCAGGATCATCTTGAGCATCTCGACGGTGATCAGCGGCGCGTTCTTCCGGTCGGGCTTGCGGTCGAGAGAGGCCTTTGTGGCCGGGTCGGTGGCCAGGGCGAGGGCCGCGAACGTGTCCATGATCCTGCGACAGTCAGCGGGGCGCGCTGGGGAAGTAGGGACACAGCCTCGCCGTCACGCACAGGTTGACCCAGAGCAGTTGTACGGCGGTGAGGACGGACTCCTCGCTATTGGATGCCACCGCGGAGACAAACGTGATGACGACGGCGGTGATGTTGACCCTAGGGATGGGATCAGCGATGAAACTCCACGATGCCCTTCGAAACCTGTGCCCTCGAAGCCTGTGCTCAGGACCACTTACGAAATCTGGAACTGGAGGAACTTCTTGACCGAGTCGTTGACACACCGACCCCACATGATTGCCAGCACTATGTTCGCAAACGAGTCGTCCATGAGGATAATGTCCGACGCCTCCTTCGCGACCTCGGTCCCGCTGCGATCCGGTCAGCCCCGCGTGCGCACCCTGCAGTTTGACATGATTGAACCCACGCAATGCCCATGGCGAACCCAACGTTCGCGAGCTTCAGCGCGGGACCGTCGTTGGTCCCGTCACCGGTCACACCGACGACCTCGCCCATGCTCTTGAGGGTGTAGACGAGCAGCCTCTTATCCTCGGGCGAGGACCGAGCCATGATCTGCAATCTCGGCACGATCTCGAGGCGCTCGGAGTCGGTCAACTACAGATCGTCAGCAAAAACCTAGGGGATTGTCGCGACGCCCGACGCCTCACTCACCTTGCGGAACACTGGGCCCTCCATGATAATCCCACCAGGCGTAAAGATACCACACTGGTACGCAATAGACCTCGCGGTGAGGACATTGTCACCCGTGCACATCTTGACAGCCACCCCGGCCTTTTGACACTCCTCCACCGCCTGCCTCACACCAGGACGCAGGGGGTCCTCGATACCCGTCACGGCAATCAGGCAAAGATCCTTGGCGATGACATCGTACGGCACATCGTCTGCTGCGCGGTCCTCCGCGCCGGGAGGAGGCCACTGCGGGAAATCACGATAGCACAGCGCTAGCGTCCGGAGCGACTGGTTGGCGTAGAAGATGATGGTCTTTGAGATGTTGCTGGTGGCCTCGGGCGTGAAGTCTGCGACCTCGACTTCGTCTTCACCTTCGGTCTCGTTGACTGTGCCGGACTCGCCCTGCTGGTGAACAACGACGTGGGACCGACATTGCTTGGTGAGGATCTCCGAGGCACCCTTGATGTAGAGCCGATGCTTGTCGCCGTGCTTGACCACCACGCCCATCGCCTTGAGCTCAGAAGAGAACGGAATCATCTGCACGACCTCTGCCGAGCTCCTGACACCGCTGTACTCCGCCCACCCAAGATCCTTTGCGAATCGAAGTAGAGCCGTCTCCGTCTTGCTGCCGACGAACGCCGGATCACCGTGCTCGTCCTTATCTTCGAACGCGGTCGAGTTGATGCAGATCGCCTCATTGAACAAGGTACGAAGAGCCGGTGAAGCCACCTCGTTAAAGTCGGCTTGGTCAAACGCAAAGTCATCTCGGACCTCGATTCCCTCGACGTCGTTGGCATTGGATCGCGCGGCATTCTCCTTGAGCTCGTTCACAAACTTGCCATGCACACCCAGCGAGCCGGCCACGACGGACATGACGTTTTGAGTGAGTGTGCCTGGACTGTCAGCGCGGGCCATGGACCCAAGCGCGACGCGGACGCGGACGACTCACCAGTTTTGTCGGTGCAGATGACCGTTGCGTTGGCCATTGTCTCGCACGAGCCGAGCACCCGGACTAGCAGGTTCTGTTTGGTCATGCGTTTGGTAGCGAAAGCGAGGGCCAGAGTCACGGCGAGAGGAAGACCTTCGGGAACCGCGACGACTACCAGGGTGACCGAGATGATGAGGATCTGGATGAAAGATTGGGCCTTGTCATTTGGTGACCTGCGGTGGAATGAGTACCGAACAAAATACGACTCATCGGTGGGAACTGGGGACAGACTGACCGATTAGGATCCGTACTGAGGCCGACAAAGAAGCGAATCATGAGAGCGACAAATAAGATGAGGCCCGCGCCAGCGCCCGCCTTGGCGATGAGCTCGGCGAGATTGTTCAGCTTGAGTTGCAGCGGCGTGTTCTCAGCGTCACCTCGCATCGCTGAGGCGTCAGCGCGCCCTTAACTCTCTCACCATGCAGGATAGCTCACCCATCATGATCCTCCCGTGGAAACTCTTTGTCCCGACGGCGATGACGACGTACTCTCCCACACCCTCGAGCACCTTTGCTCCGGAGATGAGGAAGCAATCCTTCTTTGCCTTTTGCCCCGGCTTGAGCTCGTCCCTCTCTGCGATGCACTCGTCGTACGAAAACTTTTTGATAGCGTCCGACTCGCCCGTCGCGCCCGACTCGTCGCACCGGACTCCATGACCCCTAAGGAAGATACCGTCTACGGGGATGATCTCTCCCGGTTCCAGCAGGGCGACGTCACCGACGACAATCTCCTTGACGTTGATGACCATCTCCCTCCCGCCCCGGATGACCTTGACGGTACGGTCCTCCCGCTGGGCGTTGAGTTTCTTGAATTGGCGTTCCTTCTGCCAGTCATTGACGGAACCGACCATGACGACGATGACGATGGCGACCACGATGGCGACGCCCTCGACCCAGTCGACCGCGGGCTCCTCGCATCCGTTTGGGCAGCTCGCCGAGTAGGTGATGGTGGGAGGCGCGCCGACGTCCTGATAGATGCCCAGCGCGAGCGAGACCACCGCGGCGACGGTAAGCAGGATCTGGCCGTGTCAGCGGCGACATGGATTACGAGAAGAGCCGGTCCGCCGCAGCCGGACTCACCAGAACCTTGTCCTTGAACGCGATCCACATGAGCTGCAATAGCGTCTTGCTCGGTCGTTCCGGCAGATCGTTCCGGCCGTACACTGCCCGCCGCTTCTCAAGATCCGCCTGGAACTGCGGTCCGGTGCCACTGGGCGTCTCCCTCCCGCTCCGCGGCGCACCTTCGCCTTGGTGCGTCTCGTCACCCAACCCTGTCTTCGGATCCACGCCTAGCCCTTCCAGCACGCCCTGCACCCCGCCGATCTTTTCGAGGTCATCGAGACTCTTGGGATCGACGAGCATCGCCAGCCGACTGGGCTTCTCGCGGAACGGCGTCGGGTCCGTCATATCCTTTTCTGGATCCAGGTGGGACGTCTGCGGCTTCCTCGCCTCTTCCTTGGCCTTTGCCGCCTCCTCCTTGCGCTCCTTGCGCGACAAGAATCTCTTCCCATTCTTCCCATTGCCGTCGCCTGAGCGAGACTCATCGGCAGCGGTATCCGCCGTAGTAGTCACGCTGAGGCTCCTCCCGCGCTTGCTCGCGACGTCATCCCCGAACACCGTCGACCACGTACCCGTGCTCCCCATCCGTCGATGCGAAGGCAGCTCGTCCCCCTCTCCTATCACTTGGAGGGTCTCCATCCCGGACTGCGCCGTGGGGTTGTTGTTCCTCAGCGCGAGCGATGTCGGAGCAGGGGAGAGGGGCGAAACGGGCGTGGGGAGCTCATCTGAAAAGTGGACAGAGGACGAGGCGGTGAGTGTGGGAGAGGGAGGGGTGATCCCCGATGACCAAGATGGCGTGGGTGAGTGGGTCGATCCGCTGGGACGGAGGTGGTAAGCGGAAGGAGAAAGGTGGGTGGGGCTGGGATCCTGCGCATCCGAGGCCGATCGAGCGCGAGGTCGAGGCGGTGTAGTCACCGACAGAGTGGCTCCGTCGTCGGAAGCGGAAGAGGAGGGTGGAGGCGATGATCGTCCTGTCCGATCCAACGACGTGCGCGAGCCGTCGAGGTCCGTCGTGATGATGAGTGGTGGAGCCGGCATGGCGGGGAGTGTGAAGGGTGTGAGCTGGCTCGCCGATGGTCAGGAGACCACTGCCAGACAGCTGGCGGTGATGCGAGAAGGAGGGGAATCGGCCGATCTGATTGTGGTAGGGTTGTCGTTTATGTATCGTCCCGAAGCGAAGTCGGTGGCAAGATCGACGCAATGTTGACAAGCCGCAAAGGTCGATCTGCACCGCCTCCCCCGATGTCCCCAGGCGTCCCAAGGCGCCGAGGATAGAGCGAAGGCCCGCGGACGTGTAGACGAAGGGAAGGGGAGGTGTGGGTGTTTGAGGTGGCAAGTGTGAGTTACTGTCGCTACCGGTTGCCTGGTTCCGTTTTGGGCCAATGCTTGGAATGCTTGGCTCGATTGAAGTAGACACGCTGAGACCAATTCCGACTCGCTGGAAAATCGCTCAGTTGCAGCGCCAAGGTCGAAGTTGGACAAGCGGGTCTTGGCGGAGGATAAAGGGTGGTGGGGTGGTGTCCCGCCAGTGAGAGTAGACGTCACTCAACAACAACAATATGATACACCGCAGTGACCGTCTCAGTCGACGAGCCGAGCGCAGAGCTGTCCAACCGCACCGAGCCGTTTCCGCCGAGCCAGCGCCATGGATCGTGGGTGTAAGGATCGAACGCAGGTCGTGTTGGATGGAAAGAGGTGGCGACAAGTACTGTACAAAGCAAGAGACAGACGACGACGGCTGGTGTTGGCTTGGCATTTTGGTTGCACCGCACCGCGCCGCGACCGGCTAACCACGCAGACGTCCCAGACGTTCCCATGCGACGCAATCCGATCGTCATGGATTTGATCCCGCTCGGCAGAGGCGGATCACATGGGCCCATCCGGGAGCCCGCCGGCGGTCAAACCGCGCTATCCACTTGCATACATTGCTGGTCGACGCATAGAGTAGTTCGGAAGGCATATGCAGAGAAAGCAGCTCGGCCGGACAGCGGCCGATTCGACGGCACGGAGACGGAGTAAAGCAGAGTCACAGTCACTCCCAAGCCCACATTCGCCGCCAAAACACTTCACAGAACTAGAGTCGCTTCACCGCGTCCTCCTCGCTAGTCGCTCTCGCTGAAGTGTCGGTGGGCTGTTCAGAACAGGGGTTCGCAGCGCCCGAGAAAGATTGATGGGGAAGTGGACAGGGTCAGAGGGTGGGGGATGGATCGGCGGCCAGAGCTAACTTTAATTGTTGCCTCACGCCTCTCTTGTTTTGCAAACCACCTCCTACTTTCTCCATGGCCTTTCTTATCTCTTTCCGCTTTCTTCCTCACTTGCTTCGTCCGAACAGCACACCGAGAACACAGATGAGAATCAGAACCAACGAGCCAAGACCCCGAATGCACCTCCCACCACTCCCCTCCGAACCGTTCCTCGCTTTCGCCACATTCCCTCACGCCCTCCTCCCCCTCCCCCTCCCATCCCTCTTCACCTCCTCCCTTCGCCTCATGCAGTCTTGTACCCGTTCAAAGAAGCGCAGCACCGTGTGGTCATGATGGTACATCTCCCTACCATGCAATACGGCCCATCCCGGCCCCCCTGCTACCCGCCACCCGATCATGCCTCCTGGACGACGGTCGTTCGCTCCGAGATGTAAACACCGCTGCAAATCGTCAGTCTTCGCACGAATATGGGCAAATTCCTATTTCAAACGTTCTGGCACGCACTCCAAAAACTTTCTGATGTCCTTGTCCTTCACCCGTGTCTTGTCGGTGATGGAAGCGGCGGACTGGGAGACCTTCTCAATGTCGTTGCCCTCGAGGATGATCTCGTCCTTGACGTCGGAGAGGGAGACCTTGGTGCCCTCGAGCATGGCGCAGTCGCGGACGATCTTCTCGCCGACTGTAACCCGAGCGTCAGCGAGGGGTTCAGGCGATGAGAAGATAAGGGGGGATTAGGTGGGGGGAGCTTAGGTCAGGGCATAGGTGGATGAGGATGTGGTGGTGCGGACGAAAATCGCGACGACACGCACGGAAGTTACGGATCTGGAGGGACGAGCCGTCGTCGTTGGGGATGGCGTTGATGGGGAAATGGGCGTAGACGAGGCGCATCTTGTACTGGAAGCCCTACAAGGTATCAGCACGCCGCTCGGAGACGAAACTGCACGGCGCGCTCGGCGCCTCCCGAACCCCCGCTCACCTTGGTCACACCGGTGATCATGTTCTCGACGAGGGACTTGACGGTACGCAGGCAGGCGACGTGCTTGCGCGCACCGTGCCAGATGGTGAAGACGACCTTGGACTGCTTGGCGGTCTTGACCTGGGAAGGGTCAGCGGGATGCGGGATGCGAGATTTGGGATCAGGCGTGGGTCCTCGGGCAGCGACTCCGACAGCAAGCGCATGGGCGGACGAGGAGACGAGTGGTGTGATGGAGCTGGCGATGTCCACGCAGTCGTGGACATCGTCCGACAAGAGCTTCGCACCAGTCCTTCTAAACCCAAACACCCCAGCCATCCCCCCACAACGTCCACCATCCCACGTCCGACTTATCCACCAGCCAGCCACCTTTCCCCATCCCATTCACACACTCCTGGCCTTGTCCATCCCGCCCGCGCCATGCTTGCTCGGCTGTCCTCCCCGCCATCCCACGCCGGCGCAACCTGGCCCATCCATCGTCCCAATCCTGCCGTATCGCCCACTCACAATCTGCATGTCCATCTGGATGTGACGGACGTTCTTGGTGAGCGTGCCGCGGGGGCCGGTGACGGTGATGGTCCTGGCCTTGAGGGCGACGGTGACGCCCTCGGGGATGACGAGCGACTCGACAGAGGAGATGTCCTTCATCTTGACCTGAGGCGGGATTCGAGGGAACGAGAGGACCAGGAGGAAACGGAGTGAAGCGGGTTTGTTCGTTTCGATTGGGAGGAGGAACGACAGAGAGACCTGGCGTCAGTAGTTGCTCGAGATGAAGCGGATGCCCACGCCGACTCACGAGATCTTTTGTTGATGGATGGAGAGACTCGAGTCTATGCTCTCGAGAAAGCGTTGAATGGCAGCGGGCGAGCAAGGGACAGAGGCAGCAACCACCAACGGTGCAAGGAGGAGCGGCGATAGCGGAAATGCCAGCGACATACTCAGTGTGGCGCCTGTCGGTGGTGGTCCGTCCATCGGCTGAAAGCTTAACTCCGACGAGTTCGCCGTGAAAAATGGTTCCAGTCTGATTCCGCCCCCTTCGTGTGGCGATCTTCTGCTTACCTAAGCCGAGTTCCCGCTGTTTTGCTTCCGCTGCCGCCCAGCCAGTGTGGTCCCTGAATCGATCACTGTCGCTGTCGTCACGGCCAGCCAGAGACACCACCCCAGGCTTCAGCGTCACCATCGTGCGTGGTGCAGGTCAACTACTGCACTCTCCATCCATTCCACACCATCTTCCACTCTACACATCCCCCAACTCGTCACACATCTCGTCGCGAAACAGCATCTGCGCAAGACCCACAACGTACCGTTCCCCGACCCCGGCGATCCTCCCTCCCCTTGAACCATAAACAAAGGGAAACGCGCAGCCGACACGCGCGACTCCACGACTGACTCCACACTACCTCACAAAGCACATCGATCCACTTCACCGTCATGGCTGTGCGTGGTCCCCTGTCAACTCCATACGATCCCCCTCTGACCTTTACGGCTCCTTCTCTCTCCTCGTCTCGTTATCTGGTATTCACAACGCACCGCTGACAATGCGCCAGACCAAGGACCCGCTCTCCGGCCACCCCGGCCACCTGTACGTGTCGGCCTGTTGCATGTGCTTCGTCCCCCATGGCATGATGAGACCTGCCCATCCCAGCTGCCCTGCGGATCGTTCTTCTGCACATCCCCATCCTCGTCCATACTATCTTGGATCCTTTCCCTGCCCCTGACAATTGCTGTGTCTCCACGTCGTTCACTGTGCTGCTTCTTCGCAAACTCCGACTCCTCCTGCTGTCCCTTACCCACCCCCTTGCGAGTCGCCGTGAGATGACCCGCTCACACATCTAGGGACGAAGCCCAAACCGCCACCCTCACCCAGTTCCGCTCCGAGCTCATCGCCGACGGTCTCCTCCCCGAAGACATCGACGCCAAGAAGACCGAGCTGGGCTACGACCGGTTCGACGACCAGACCCTGCTCCGCTTCCTCCGCGCGCGCAAGTTTGATATCCCCAAGGCGAAGCTCATGTGGGCGAACAACGAGAAGTGGAGAAAGGAGTTTGGCGCGGATGAGATTGCTGCGTGAGTGCGGCGCGGAGCGGTGCGGAGGAGCGCCCGACGTGATCTAGGAATGGGAAATGGCCAGAGCTGACGGAGTGTCATCAACTCGAACTCGTCCGCTATTTGGTCCATTTGCCCCTATTCGCTCGCTCGACCCGTCGCCCACGCGAACCGTGCTCTGCTCGCCTCGCCCTACGTCCGGCTATTTCTCTCTTGCATTCTGCGACTACCCGTCTCCTCCCCTCCCCTCCCCTTCTCTTCCTTTCCTTCTGCCTCACTTCACCTCTCCTCTCCCCTCCCCTCCCGTTCCGCATCACTCGCTTCCCTCGCTGCAGGCACGGCTTCGACTACCCCGAACAACCCGAGGTCGACAAGTACTACCCCCAGTTCTACCACAAGCAGGACCGCGAGGGCCGGCCCATCTACATCGAGCAGCTCGGCAAGCTCGACATCAACAAGCTCTACGCGCTTACCACGCAGGAGCGCCAGCTCAAGCACCTCGTGGGGGAGTACGAGAAGTTCTTCAAGGACAGGCTGCCGGCGTGCTCGGCGGAGAAGGGCGAGCTGGTCGAGACGAGTTGCACGATTCTGGATCTGTACAACGCGGGCATCTCGAGCTTTTACAAGGGTGAGTGCGGCGGCGGGGCGGCGGGGCGGCGGGGTGAAGCGGGAAGATCAGATCAGATCAGAGCAGGGTCGAGTGGGTCGAGGGTGGAGAGCAAGGCCCATGGAGCGGAAGGGAGTTTGGACGCCAGGACAGCTTGGGTTGTGGGACGCTTGGGGGGCGGAGTCCGCAGGCTAGCTCTCCGCGCGGAGCACATGCTGGGGGTGGTGTCTCAAGGCTCCAGACAGGTGCACATGCGGGGTGTCTCAAGGTTTCAGACACGGGAAGTGGTCGGCGCAACAATCACTCCGCTTCGGCGTCCTCTGCGGCCGGATCGTCGCCGCTCTGCCAGCTTGTCTTCGCTTTCTGCCCGCTGACACTCCCCAGTCAAGGACTACGTCTCCGCCGCGTCATCCATCGGCCAAAATAACTGTGAGTGGGCGGTCCGCTGCAGCTCGACCCGCCCGACGGATTCTGCTTCTGGGAGTCACGCTTTAAATGTTCAGAGCTGACGACCCGCAGACGTTCGTTCTTCCCGTTCGAGACGAGGTGACTGTATCACCGCATCGCTGTATCGCTGACGCCCGGACCAGCCTGAGACGATGGGCCACATGTTCATCATCAACGTGAGTGGCGTGGTGTGGCATTGCTCCCTATAAGTCGGCTCTGCTTGACTTGCTTGCCCCATATTCTGTGCCTGCGTATCGTTTCTGCCACCTTTTCTGCTCTCCTCACAGCTATCTCCGGCCCACCACGCTCCCCTCCGCCCTTTCAGTTTCCTGTGCTCCTACTCTCCGTCACGCCCCTCCTGCCCCGCTGACCCTCCACAGGCCCCCTACCTCTTCTCCACCGTCTGGTCCCTCATCAAGCCCTGGCTCGACGAAGCCACCGTCCGCAAGATCCACATCCTCGGCAAGAACTACAAGCAGGAGCTGCAGCAGTACATTACGCCCGAGAACCTGCCGAAGGACCTCGGCGGGACTTGCGCCTGTGCGGGCGGGTGCAGCTTGAGCGATGCGGGACCTTGGAACAAGGTAGCGCAGGCGTGAGCGGGTCCCGAGCCCGCGCGAAGCGTGGTGCGAGGGGAGAGCGGAGAGGGGCGGAGGAGGATCCACGTCGAGATGGGCCGATGAGTGGAGGATTGGGGTGATGCGACGGTGCGAGGGTGCGATCATACCAAGCCTCGTGGATGGGTGGCGGCGAGCGAAACGATCCCCTCGCACCACATCGGGGAGTCCCTCGCACCAAATCGATGGGGAGTGGCAGAACGAGGAAGCGAGGCGGGGCGGGGCTTTGCGGGGCGGGGCTCAACCCTCCAAACAGTGCACAGTTCAAGACGGATACATTGACTCGGCACGTATACCGAGCCCTGCGCGACGCAGTGCGGTTCGATGGATTGCAGCGCAGCGGGGTCGCCGGACCGGGGACCAAGGACCGGAATATCTAAATCGCGTAGAAGGAGGAAGAAACGGGCCGGGCCATGCATTGTTGTTGGTCCTCGGCGGCGCGGAGTCGCACGAGTCGCATTGTCTCACCGCGAGTTGGCAGACCCACTCTGCATCCTTTGGAAGCAAGTTTCGGGTCGAGTGACCTCGTGTGCGGGGTGTTCCTTTGGGAGGGGCGTGTGCCTGTGAACCGAAGTGGCGCGGCGCATGAAACCGAGTGATCGACGTTTATTGTTGGCGTGGCGCGGCGTGGGCGTGGTCGCTGCTGATCATCACCCATGCACATGTTTGTTCATCACCGATGCCATCCCAACGGCGTCGGCCTCGAGGGTAGAAGGGAGTGCGAGTGCGAGTGGATCTCAGCCGAGTCGCTCTGCACTGCGGAATGGAGAGTCTCACCTCTAGCTGCGGCCGTACAGTATCCACTGCATTTGGCACATCGCCGCGTCCGAAACACTGGCATGACCACCGACCCACGCGTGTCCAGACCCAAAGGAGGGTGATGGCCGGGGAGTCGGGGGGAAATGAGTGTGAACAAGATGCTGTGTTACACTGTGAGACGAGTTGATGGTGGTGATGGTGGTGATGGTGACGGTGTTGATGCTCGGAATTGAACTGATCGGAGCAATCAACCTTTGCCCTTACGCTGCGCCGGTGCTGGTGCGGTCGGAGCGGCGCGGCGCGGCGCTGATGGTGGGTGACGGCGTGGGTGGTATCAAGGTTGACTGTGGTAGACGATGCTTGCTTCCCACTCTGCGGCGTGCTGTATACGATCACAACCCACCATCTCGACACCACGTCACACCTCACCAACGACTCTATCACTTGTCACAGTGACGCCGTCACACCGACGCCCTCACCACCCAACTTGGACATCACCACCCCACCGACTCCACGCCAACTCTCACCAACTCTCACCCCTTCCAGACCGTTTCGATCGCTTCGCTCGTTTCGGACCGTCCACTCTGCTCGCCAACGCCCCGTCATCGCCCTCGCCGCCGTTGCCGCCGTTCGCGTTGCCGTAGCCGTTTCGAACTGTGTCCCCTGCCCTCTCCCTGCTCGGTTCGGTTCTTATTCCCCTGGACTAACGCTAGCTGGCACCGCACCGCGCCGCACGACAGCACGACATCGTCCCCGTCGTCCCCGTCCCCGTCGTCTCTCACGCGTACGCCCGACCTCTCGATGCCGGAGTTGACACCCACGCTCACGCCCGCACCCCCGTACACGACCCCGCCCATGCCCTTGCCCATGCCCATGCACATGCTCAAAACCAGCTCGCAGGGTGTTGGTCCGCCTCCTCTTGTCCTCCCCACCCAACCCGACAACCACAGCGTCGACTCCGGCTCGAGTTACGGGGATCGCGAGCCGTCCGACCAGGTCTCCTCGTCCGATCCCGTCTCCTCTTCCTCCGTCTCCTACTCTTCCTCCTCGTCCTCGTCCTCGTCCTCCTCGTCCTCGTCATCCACCCACCCCGGTCGGTCCACCTCGCTGCGGTCCACCTCTCTACGACCCCCTTCGAAGCCGACTCGCCGGCCCCGCTCGAGCTCTTCGTCGAGCAGCATGTACACCAACGCCAAGCGACCTCGTACCGTCGCTGATATCTCGCCGTCATCTCCCGCGAGAGACCTGCTCCGACCAAGACTCGGACTCGGCAACGGACTCGGACCAGAACTCGGGCTCGGACTCGGACTCGGACTCGGACCCCGACGGCGATCGCACCCAACGACCAACTCGCCTTACAGCCACGGTCGGTCCTCCATCATGCACACCCGCTCAGTCCGCTCAGTCACGCGGACTTCACCCGATGTGCATCTCTCTCCAGGCACTACCGGCACTCAGACACTTCCCGGTATCTCTCCATCGCTACAAGCACAAGCACAATCACAACCACGTTACTCCTCGTCCCCTCTCGACATCCGCACCCGCTCGCCATCCCCTCTCGAGCCCATCCCGACGCTCGCATTCCCCCCGCTCACCCTGCCCCAGCCGGAGGATCCGACGGTGCTCACCCTCGGCCTGCCACAGCCAAGTAGCACCACCTCCGGGTTCACGTTTACCAGGGAAGACCTCGTCCGGTTCAGAGAAGGGGGGTACCGTCATTCCCACTACGACGAGGAGGAATCGGATCACGACGCACACGGACACCATGGTGAGCCTTCCGCCATGCCGGAGAAGCACCACCACAACGGCGACGGCGACGGCGACGATGACGACAAAGAGACCGAGAACGAGCACGAGAACGACATGAGGCGCTTCGGCATCGAGGAGGACCCGGGACAAATCCAAAATCGTGCTCGCACTCGGAGTGTGCGAAAGAGACGCAGTGGCACTGGCACTGGCACGGGCGTAGCCGCTCGCGTGGCGGGCGTAACCCACCTCAAACCCCGAGGGGACGGCCGGATGGTCCTCGTCGAAGCTGCCTGGAGGAGGTGGGAGGAGACAGGCTGGCTGTCCCGCGGTATGGGCGCCATCGGCGCTAGGGCATTCGATAATAAGGGGGAACGTGAGTGGGGGTGGGGCGTGGGCTCGGATCGGATCGGCACGACTCGGATTGGGATCTGGGCGTGGACTTGCCTTTCGGCTTGGACTTGGGCTTGGGCTTGGACTTGGGCTATGATTTGGACTTGGGCCTTGGACTTGGACGTGGACTTGGACGTGGACTTGATCTTGGACTTGGCCTTGGACTCGGACTCGGACTCGGACTCGGACATCAACTTCAGCTCAGTCTCCTCACTGACTCGTCGCCGACTCGCCGTCACTGACGCCACGCTCCCAGCATACAAACCCAACATATCACAGGTTACCATGATCCGCCTCGTGCTCGCCGCATCGCCCCTCAAGAAGCTCCCGATCAAGCAGGTATGTGCCGCTTCACGACGACGACGACGACGACGAGTTGTCTACCTGCTCGTGCAACCCTATCTGCCGGTTTGAAGTGATCTTCACAATACCCACTCTGCCCTCTAGCCGCTGAGTCACGGAACCCCCTGATCCCGCTGAGCCCGTTGAGCCAGCGGCACCCCCCGAGCCCGAGAAACACGCTGACCCCGTGCAGATCTACGAGGCCGTATCCGAGCGATGGCCCGCGTTCAGGATGGGTGATAATACCTGGAAAGTGAGTCGAGTGGTGTTCACGCCACGACATCCACCGCTCCACGACTTTGTCACACCTGTACGAGTACGGTACGGTTCCCGAGCTCTGTATCTGGTCCCTACTGTGCGCCCCCTACCACCTTCTATTACCTTATCACCGAGTACTGCTCCTGCCTCCGCGTCAACCGCACCAGCGGTTTACCACGCCTGTACTCGATACTCGAGTTGCTTGTTGGGTCCCAACGTACCTGCCACCAACCACGTACCCATCCCTCCGCCAGGACCTGTTCTCCGCGCTCACACCCCCCCGCAGAACTCGATCCGCCACCAGCTCTCGCTCCAGGACTACTTTGTGCTCGAGGAGAGGCCGCCTGAGGAAGGGGGGTACGGGAAAGGGGGGTACTGGCGGGTCAAAGTGGGCGTGAGTGAGGTTTCGCATTGGTTTCTTGCCTCACACACCCGCGCTGTGCGGTGCCATGTGGCGTGTGGCGTGTGACATTATGTGCTTGCACTTGCCTTGGTGCTGCACTACATTGCACACCGCTCTACTCCTACTACGTCTTACCCCGTCTTACTCTCCGCACTGTACGAGTACTTTCGCATGCGCGGCAGTACATTGCACACCACTCTACTCTCATTTCATTTACCCACTTCGAGCTCTCCCTACTCTACGAGTACAGTACTTTCGAGTGCGTGCCGCTCCCTTGCGAACCTCGCTCACGCACTCGCTCAGCCGGAGGGGAAGACACTGTGCAAAGCCAAACGATCTACCCGACACGACTTCCACTTGCGGACCAACAAACCGGGCGCTCCGTCCGCCTCCGAACAGGGATCCGGCTCCACGTCCATGTCCAAGCCACAGTCCAAGCCGAAGCCGCCCAGGTCACTCAGACCCGCCCCGGCACCTCCCCGCCCTTTCTTCGCGCAATCATCCAGCATCACCCGACCGCCGGTTCTTCAGCGCAAAGGCAGAGTCAAATCCCGACCTACCCCCATCACACCCTCCACCAGACCCATACCGCTGCACAAGCCCCCGCCGGAATTAGCCTATCCGGTACCAGTACATTTCGTGCAGGGGTATTATGATCGTGTCTCTCCCAAAGCTTCCGCCATCGCGCGAGAGTGGGAGTGGGGATCGGGCTCGGACCGGAATCGAGATCGCGCCGTACCGCCCCCGCACACTCTTCCCCCCGGGATGGCGGGGATGGCACAAGTGGGAATCGACGGCTCCATAGGAGGCACCACACGTGTGGCCGGGCCACCGGAATCCAAGCCCACGCCCACACGCTCCGTCCAGGCCCTCCTGGACAGACCTGGCGGGTGGAGGCCGTCAGAATTGCTGAACCTCCCCAGCCGTCGCGCCGCACAGGGCCTGGAAGTGGGGTATATTCCCATCGACGGCCGGGCCATCTTCAGCGGGGTTTCAAGTGGCGTGTCGGGTCGCCAATCGATAGGTGCATCCCGCTTGCCACTTAACGCGACGAGCGCGGCGAACACGGTGAACGAGCTCAGACCCACGCGCCTCCAACCGAGTTACTCCTCGGTACCGGCAACTTCTCCGCCAGAAGTCAAAGCCCAAGCCACGGCCGTCGCCGCAGCGCCAGACACATCCCGTACCCCTCTGGGGATTACCAGCACCCCAACCCGCTTCTGGACAGGACAAAGGATGATGAGCGCGACGAGGACGACGACGACGGCCACGGCGACACCACACCGCGCCCTCGCCCCCTCAGTTTCCCTGCCCTTGTCCCCAACCAACGCCCCTGCCGCGGACGCGGACGCCATCCGCCGCACGTCGGACACCGCGTTCACTCTAACCCCGACCCCAGTGCACACCCCCGCCACGACCAGACCCGTGCTACCCGGCCTGGCGTCGCTGCTGCGCACCAACGAGACGATTGGGAGACATCACGCGTATGCCGCTTCGCATGGGTGGGGAGCGAGGGCGAGGGGAATGGCGGGCGAGGGATTGAGGTTGGCGCCGATCGATATGGGCGGGAGGTGAGGTGGGCGTGGGGCGTGGAACGTGGGGCGTGGAGCGGGAAGTTGGAGCGAGAAGTTGGATGTGGGAAGTTCGTCGCGCTATGACCGGGGAGAAATCTGGGTCGGTGTGGTGTGGTGTGGTGTGGTGCTGGGCTGTGCTGGGCTGGGCTGGGCAGGGCTGTGGTGCAGTCCTGCGCTGTGTTCGTGGCTACACGTCGGCGTATCACATCACACATGTTTGTTCGTAACACGTATCATATCATACAAGTTTGTCCGTGGCGCATCGTCGTATCATATCGCTCGTCGTATCATATCGCATAGTATGCTCGCTAGACACTTCATCGCATCGCACCGGTTTCTGCCTGCCCCATATCCGACCCCATTTCACTGAACGGTGAAGTCCGCTGCATACTCAACCCACCATGGTCCGCACTCTCACGCTGGGACTGTGGAATGAGTACAGGCTCGTGCTTCGTGGCTTCCTCGAATGTACAGCGTACAGCAGCGTGCAGCAGCGTGCAGCAGCGTGCAGCAGCGTGCAGCAAACCGGTACCGAAAGCCGACTTGACCCATGGGTCCATTCGCAGCAATGTGCGAGCGGTGCAGCGGTGATGTGACGTACAGAGTGAAGTCCGTCCGTACCCGTACTGTATGTCTTTCGCCGTCCCCAATGGCTTGGCTCAGTCGCACCGCCTGCGAACCACATGAAACGCGTTTCGTCTGAATCAACACCGTACGACTGACCCCTGCTGTCTCGGCGCTACCTCGCATCGCCCCGCGTTTCGCATGCATCGCCTCGACTCCCCGCTCCCAGGGTCTGTCTCTCGCACCGTGGTTCGCATGGGGCCACACCTCGTCGCCGAACAGCATAGCCGAAAGGAAGAGGCAGAGATGAGTGGTACGAGCCGGGTGAGGTACGGCGATACCGTGCCCTTGCGCGCTTGCGGATCGCCGTGCCCTGGCTCCGTTCCTGGCCCATTGTAGCCTGTGTACACGCTCGGACCGTCGACCCCGCTTCCCATGCTGCGTAACCGTCGTCGCTCTTCCTATCCTGAGCCGATGACATGCCCGATGCCATTGCCCCAAACTTACCGCTTCGCCGGGGTGATCGGAATCAACTCCGTATCCCACGTGAAACGAGGGAGGTGGGTTCGTGCGGGTGAGTGTTCTGCTTGTACATGTGTATGTCCTTCCCCGGATGACGAGGCGTAGACCGACTCGGGCTGGACTCTGGCTCTCCCGTTAGGCTTACCTCATGATTCTGGTCAAAACGAGTCCGGAGAGAGGCACGTCAGTGGTGTGAGGGCCGGTGTGGCCAGTGTGGCAAATCCTGCCTCGCCTAATGGGTTTTGGGTTTTACGCAATGTGGCGGCCATCGAGCGTTTCGGATCGACATCACCACCTCGTCAAACTCGCGCGCGTGGCACCTTCACCACCTCGTCAAGACGACGGAATGCATCTTGCACTCTCACGCCGATCGATCCTACTCGACTCGCCCGCTCTGGCCCGGATGCATCGGATGGGAACAGGGTAAGCGCAGCAGGTATGATGCATCCGATACACTCGACGCTTCGCCCCTCTACGCCTTACGCCTTACGCCTTACGTCTCTCCCGACTTCACCACACGGCTTAAGGCGCCAAGCGAGAGACAAGTGGTCCGAACCAGCCCAAACGCACCCCACCCACCCCAACCACACAGACGCTACGTCCGCGGACCCCACTACTGCTACCCCCTGGGAACGCGACGTGGTCGGACGGCGCGCAAGGCGCGGGACCCACAGCCTGATCTCCAACACATGGACAGAAGTTGGACCTTCGACCCCCCCCCCCCCCCCCCCCCCCACCCCTCGCCCCTCACCCTCACACCCGTCTCACCCTCGGCTCCTTGGGTCTCCGGCCCCGTATCCGCTCGACGCGTAGCGTAGCAGTGCGACCACACAGACACAGGTTATATCTCGACGAGACGTTGACGCCGATACCACCATCCCCGTCAACATCAGAAATCAGAATCAATCACAATCAGAATCACAACGTCCCCTCCAACATCTCGTTTTCTGATCACCTCGTCTGATCGTCTCGTCTTGATCTCGTCTCGTGTCGGAGAAAGCAGCTCTCCTCCGAGTCGTATCGTACACCTCGATTATCACCACCATCACTTTCATTCCACTGCTGTGATTGATTCGGTTGAGAAACTCTCCTCGCGAGAAACAAAGCAGAGAGATCTTTCGTCTGCGCGAACTACTGTACGTGTCTGTCTCTACCACCTCCTCGAGTCCACACCATCGTTCGTTCCACCCTGCCTTCACCTCGCCTATCTCTCCCTTTGACCAACTCCCACAGCTCCGTCACATCCGTTCCGCCCCGCAGCCCACCACCCGGATCCACCTCTGTGAGTCATCGCTACCTCGCTCCATCAGTGATGGGGCCGTGCGTCCATCACCGGTCCGAACCCCATCACGAACCGCATCACGATCCTACGCACCCTCCAACCTGCTCGCCGTCGCCTCCGTCGCGATCGAGGTGATTTGCTCATGCTCCATCAGAGGTGGTTTGCGGCGATCACATCGAAAACCCAATAGAGGTATGTCCACCGTAGTCAGCAGCAACTGTAACTTCTCTCCCTCGCCCGCTCCATCTCCCTCGTCCCATCCAGTTCACTCCGGACTCACAGCTCCCCGCGCCGTGCTGACCCGATGCAGATCAGCTCAGACCGAGGCAGCGGTGAACCTCTCACGGTGAGTACCGGTCCGAGTCACCGTGACGCCTACGCACCTACGCACCTGCGCACCCGAAACGCGCCGCTTCGCCACGCCTCGTCCACGCCCCCTCAGTGCTTTACCATCCTTTGGCATCCTTTGAGTGGCACCGTCTCCGAGTCGCCCCCACCCACTTGTCCACCCTCAAAGGACTCGCCGCGTCGTCGCCGTCGTTAGTTCCCGACGACAACACCGCCGCCTTCCCCGTGCACCTCCGCGCTGTCTCGTCTCTCCCGCTCCCCGCTCCCCTCGCCCGCTCCCACCTCCTTTGACTCGACTGTCGCCTCTTTCCCCTCCCGCGCTATCCCCTATCCCTGCCCTATCGTTCGATCATCCTCCACCTTGCTCTTCCTCTTCCCTCTCCCACTCCCTCTCCCAGCTCGCTCCCCGTTCCCTCGCCGGTGTCTCCGGATGAGAAGCTCACACCACCCAGTCAACCGATCAGCCATCCCCATCATCCCCGTCGACCCCCGTCATCCCCATCAACCCATCACCCGCTCTGTATTGCATTCCAGTCAAATACCAACCTCACCCGCCATCACCATCATCATCACCCACCACATCAAAACTTTTTCCCCACCCAGCGACGGTACCAACGGGCCATAGATCCTTTGGCCGTGGTCCACGTCTTGCTTGGTTCTGGTATCGCGACGAAGAGACCGTCGACACCGTCGACACCGTCGACACCATCGACGACGAGGACGACCAGGTGACCGGGTGAGTTGATCGACCTCTACTCGTCTTCGTCTTGCTCCTTGGTGGGAACCTCTCCATTGCCTTTGCCGTTGCCGTCGCATTGGTCGTTGCCCTCCCCGTCGCCTTCTCGCTCTCCGCGGCAATCACCACCTCCCTTGCCCCATCAGACGCCCTCCTTTGCTGTCTCTCACACTCCTACCACACCCCCCACGCCATCACCCACCCTCCCCAACCGTGAAGCCTGCCTGATCCCCCTCCCTCCCTCCGTCCCGATAATCCCTTCCTCCGAGTGAAGACATCGCCGTCCTTTCGTCGCCTCCACATCGGTCCTACTCCTCCCATGGTAGTGGGGTAGTCAACGCTCTACCTCCTATACCTTGTCAATTGTCCATGTCCGACCCCGGTTGCGGTGCTGCCCAGCGCTGACTGATGGTTCCTCCGTAGGCGGCTCCATTGCCTTCCCCTGTCCGCCTAGTGTCCAGCATCCTGTTCCAGTCCCTTGTCAAGTACCCCGTCGCCCGTTCCACCGCCGTATGCTTCCCCTCCTCACGCCCGGCTCATCGATACCCACCTCGCCGACCCACACGCCCCTGACCCCCGAGTCATATACCTGTTCCTCGCTCCCCTTCGCACTCCCACTCGAGTGCTCGCCCGTCTCCCCGACGTACTTGCTCTCCCGGAACAACCTCCCCCTCCCCCACGCCATCCCTCTCGGCCTCACCCTCCCCGACCCATCGACATCGCCCCTCGAGTTGGCGGGCGCATCCAGCTATCTCCCACCCTTAGACTTCTCCGATTTGTTCTCACCCACCTTCCTCGGTTCGGAGAAAGACAAGATGAGCCCAGCCTCCGCCCGGTCCCAGGCTCAGCCCGGCATCGCCACCGGCACCGTCCCCGCCACCGGGTCAGGGACGAGCCATCCCTCCCATTCCTACCCCTCGAACGGGAGTCTGGGTTCGGAATATCAATCGGCCACTCAAGCCCAAGGCCACGTCTCACAAGAGTATGTCGAACCCACCGTTATCTCCTCGAAGCAGTGGCTGATCCAGCGTGTGGTTGCAGACGAAGCACCGCATCTCCGGGCAATGTGCAACCGGAAAGCGGTAACGGAAACCCAACTCAGGCACCCGTGTCCGCCTCTGAGTGGAGCAAGACGTCTCAAGCAACCAACTTGCAAGTCCAACTTCCTCTGCAACTCCCCGCTCAACTCCCCGGTCTGCTGCCCCAGCTCCCAGAGTCAGTCGCGCAACCTGCTCAACCCGTTCAAACCTCTTCAAAACCACACACCTCCCAGCGCTCTGAAGTACTTCAATCCGCATCCGCACCCGCACCACAATCCCCTCATCTCTCGTCAACTTTCAAACCGTACACCTTCCCCAGTGTTCCCCTGCCGAGCTCCCGCAAGCAGCGTTTCCTCCCTCCCATTATAACTTTTCCACCGTCTGATCTCACCGCCAACGCCACTACCCGCAATCCAACCCGCACCCCGCCGACTGCTGCAACGCTCCTTCCCAATCCCTCACCTTCGTCTTCATCTCCGAGCTCTCCCGTTTCAAGCCCGAGCAGCAGCAGCACAAACTCAAACGCAAACGCAAACACCAATGCCATCTCCAAGCTCATCGCTGACACCATTCTGAACATCAGTGATCAATCTTGGCATCCTGGGCAAGCAAACCACGCCGGGCATCACCAATCATCGACGACGTTGCCTCCCCTGCATGTGCTCCACTCCCAGACGCACGGGCACGGGCATGAGCATTCATCGTCGTATGCCCCGCCATACCCGTACGGTGCCTCGGCGTATCAGCACCAGCACCAGTACCCCCACGCCCACTCTCACGCTCATGCGCAGCACCAGCACCACTCCAGTCAACATCTGCACCAGCATCAGTCTCCGCCGCAGATCTCACACCAGCACCAGTCCCAATCGCAAGAGCACCAGCAGCCGTACACGCTGCACAGCCGGGGTCAGGGTCAGCCATTCACATACCAGCCCGCGACGCACACTTATGGCGCGCCCCACAACGCCCACGCCCACTATGCCGGGGGTGCAGTCTACAGCGCCTCCTCGGCGTCGTACACGCCCATGACGGCGAGTTACCACTCCTCGTCCTCCTCCATTTCCGGCGCCCCGCCTCCGTTTGTTCACCCGAGTGTCATCCAGCCCGGAGTCTTCGGCGGCGGTCACGGGTGGGATCCCTCCAGGAGGACCGTCTCGGGCAGTGCCTTTGCGCCCGAGTCGGAGCGACAGAGAGCGCTCCACGCCGACGTCAAGGACGAGGACAGGTGGGATGAGAGGCAGCCGGTATCTCCCGCGATGAGCCAGGGCTCCGAGGGCGAGGCCGAGCTGGAACAGGGTCTGCAACACCCCCAGGCGCAGGCGCAAGTCAACATGCCGTACAGAAACGGGATCATCTACACCGACGACGCGGACACAAAGCAGACTGCCGAGGTGAGCGGCGCGGTCCTTCGTCGAGATATACGCAGTCGCAGCTGGCGACCTGGTGATGGTGAGAGAGCTGACTCCGACTCGTCCAGATCAAGCGCAAGTGCTACAACTGCGAGTCGATCAACCCGCCCAGTTGGCGAAAGTCCACCGTCCGACCCGGCAAGATCGTGAGTACCTGCTCTGCGACCAGCTCCATCCGATAGGATGCCAAATGGCGCTACGAGCACGGTGCTGACTGATCAGGCCTGCAACAAGTGCGGGATCTACGAGCGCACCCACCGCCGAGCCCGCCCGAGGCAGGACGACGACCAGAAGCTCCGCCGGCCCACGCCGGTGCTCACTCCGATTGGGCGCCGACATCCGCCAACGGAAGGTCTCCAGGTCATGGACCCGAGCCCGGACAACTCGCCTATTCAGAGCCCATGTGAGTGAGGTAGCGATGCGACGCGGATCATTTGCCGTGTCTTGGACTTAATCGCCACGGAGTAATTGCTTCGCTCTGGTCCCGCGCTGACAACCCCGCAGACTCCACCGTCCCCTCCCAGACGCCCGGGTCGAGTACGAGCGCATCGTTCCCACCTCAGCCTTCGCCGTTCAACCTCTCCGGTCGCCGTGACTCCCAAGGCTCGCTCATGTCCGGCCCTCTCGGCACGCCTCTTTCCGGAGCGACGGGCACGCCGGTGCTGACCCCTTCCGCCACACCCATCTACGGCACGCCGATCAACTCATCCGACGTCATGAACTACTACGCCTTGCACCACCCCTCCGCTTCCGCCTATGCCAGCGCCAGTCCTCTGGCTTCTGCTACGGCTCACGGTCGTCCGAGCCCGTATCACCAGGCCTATGCGAATCGCCGCGCCATGACGTACCCTTATCACCCGCTCGCTTCGCTCTCGTCTCCCGTCTCCGCCTCGACTTCACACTCCCACTCCCACACCGGCGCCACTCCGACCGTCAACGCGCTCTCCCTCTCCCAGTCCCAGTCGAGCAACGCCACCGCCGCGAGTCTCGGCGGTCCCAGCACCAGCTCCCACTCCCATTCCAACGGGAACGACTTGGGCTCGTCGACTTCCACCTCGGCGTCCATCTCCACTTCCACGTCGACGGGTGTGCCGCACAGCGCCAGTGCGAGCGGCGAGTCCGAGGTCTCGGGGTCGGTCAAGGCATTCGCGTTCGGGAGGAGGTACTCGGACGCGGACAGAGATGTCAAGCCTGATATCGACATGTCACCGAGCGCGGATGCCCAGCCCTCCGAAGCGGTCCAGCAGTGAGGCAGAGGCGCAGTACGAGTACGAGTACCTGTACAAGCACTCGACGGGTCAGGCGTCGACCTCGACATGTCGAAAAGATGGAACGGTGCGGTCTCATGTACTCGTACTGTACTCGAGTACCTGCGTTGGGCTCCATCCCAGAATATACCCATCCCTATCTCCAGCTTCCGATCAAGGCCGGTTCTTCTTGTACTCTACAGTATTTTACGCCATTGTGTGATCAACACGCAACGCAACGCTACGTTTTGTAACGTATGGTACGACATTATCTTGCCTCCAACCTACACCATCTCTATTCGTAGAAGCCTCCTTTCTTCTCCTCTTGAGCTTCCTGATCTCTCGCACCCGCACCATCGTGCATTTTCACACTGCTTCGTACCAGTCGTGCACCTACTCGTGCGCCACTTCGCACCCCCGCACCCGCGCATCCTCGCATCCTCGCACCTTTTCGCCTTTGCAGCTCCCCCACCTCTCAGTCATGACCCTCACGACACTTCCGACTCCGACTCCTACTCCGACTCCGACTCCTACTCCGACTCCGACACCGACACCGACTCCGACTCCGACTCGATCTAGGCAGATCAAGCCCCGACGTCCGCGTGGGCATACTGTGCGATCCGGCCCTCGTCTCGCCCCGCCCCGAATCGCCTCGCCTCGCCTCGCCTTTCCTCGGTTCGCCCGCGCCAAGCCAAAGCCAACGCCCAAGCCAGGCGATCTACAGTACTCTGCTCGTAAGAGTAGTATCTAGTGTAAATGTGGATACGGTATATCAATAGGTTGAACGATAAGCCGACCTGGGTTGAACGACTTGGGTTGAACGATTTGGGTTGAACGACTTGGTTTGATAGTGAATAGTGGTTAGTGGATTGGGGATTGGGGATTGGGGATAGGGGATAGGGGATAGTGGATAGGGGATAGTAAAGTGGTTGGTAGACCTGGGCCGTAGAACCGATCGAATCCATCAAAACCGATCTTGACGAGATGAAATGAAATGGCATCCATTGACACGAGCCGCGCGAAGCCGCACGAAGACGAAGCAGCGCGAACCCGCACGAAGTCGAAGCCTTTGTGCAGCACCGGTCGTGGGCTTGGTTTGCTGCGTGTGTGGGAATACGGTTGAGCACGATACAACTACCCGTACAGTGTGCGTACGAAACAAGTGGTACATGCAGATGTACGTGCTCGTACTCGTACTCGTGCTCGGGCTCGTACGGGCACCTGTGCGGTGCGCGGACCTTCGGAATATGCTGGATGCTGGAGGTGGACTGGGGTGACAGCGCTCGCAGTGCGAAAGCACGTATCGTGCTGCCCGTGCCGTCCTGCCCGTGACGCCCTGCCCTTGACGTCCAGCTGCGTTGTGCGAAGACTGTACTCACACTCATACTCGTACTCGTACCAGTACAGTACGAGTACAGGAGTACAGTACAAAATACAGTACGAGTGGTACTCGCACAGTCTTGCGCGAGCCATGGAAGCACCCAAAACTCCACCTCCAGCTCTCGTGGTGGAATAATACTGTATGCATGGGATACGCTCGCACTCGCACTCGCACTCGCACACTCACTCGCACTCGCACTCGCAATCGCAATCGCAATCGCACTCGCAGTCGCAGTCGCAGTCGTACTCGCACTGCCTCGCTCCAAATCAAATGTATGTATCGGACTCGCCGACTGAACCTTTCTATGTGACAAGATAGTATCGATGATTCGGACAAGAGATGGTGTGTCGAAAGATCTAGTCCCCTCGCGCCCTCGCGCCCTCGCGCCCTCGCAGCCGCGCGGCCTCGCGGTGACGACCCCGAATCCGTTCTCGAACAATGACGAATCGACCAGACGACAAACGACCAGACGCCCGAACTCCTTTGCTCAGCCTCAGCCGCAGCCTCAGCCCAGCCTCAGCTTCAGCCAGGCAAGCTCAACTCCCTTGTCTCGGTGCCTCGCTGTTGCCTCGTCACGCCTGGCTTGGACCCGCCTCCCCGCCTGCCCCTTCCCCGCCAGCGCCTCCGCCTGCCCCTTCGCCAGATCCTTCCTCTCCCTCCTCGGACCACGCTCACACCCACACCCATCCCGCGCGATCCGCGTTGTATCACCCTTACACCCCGTTCGTGCCGTTGACCTTCCTCTTGCTCGGCACCACGCGCGCCGGGTCGATGTACTCCTTGAGACGGAGGAGGCGCTTGCCCGCGGCGTGGAGCAGCTCGGGGTCTTTGCACTGGAGAGATCGTCAGCGGGGGCCACGATGCGGTTTGTGGTTGCGAGGTCCACAAGGCTCGATATGACTCCAACCAGGTCGGAAGCCAGAGACGGGATGGGGGTGACATCAAGCAGAGGATGGTGTGAAGCCGCGCAGAGGAGAAGGGGTGGAATCGCGGCGGGACAATGATTCCTCCGGCATCCGGCGTCCGGCAAAGGGATTGGACACAAAGGCTTGCGATGAAAGGGCTTGGGCACAAGGATTTAGATAGATTGGGATCCAATTTCGACTGGTCGCGGGCGGGAACATCGGACGAGCATTGAAGGATAGACAAGAGTATACGTGGAATTGTCACTCACAAAGGCGAACCGGGCGAAACGCTCTCCGATCTTCTCGTGCTCCTTGCAGTAGAACTGGGGCGTGTCAGCACATCGTCCGGACCCGCACTGATCGGATCCGCCCCACATCACGCGTTCGTCACGCCGCCCGGTATCACCCCCTCGTTGCGCCGCTCCGCATCAAGCGTTCTTCACGCCGGTCCGCAGCACACCTTCTTCTCACGCCGCTCCGCTCTTCACGCCGCTCCGCTCCGCGTCGCGTCGCTTCACTCACCTCGGACGGCGGAATCCCCACCACGCCAATATCCTGAGCGAGCCACCAACACATGGCAAAGTCCTTCCCCCTGCCTCCCTCTGTGCAGAACGAGGGCGTCTCGAAGCTCTCTGGGATCTTGATCGGGTCCATGTCCACGAGGAGGAAGTAACTCCCCTCGGGACGGGTGTAAGACAGACCGAGCTCGTCAAAGTACGAGCAGAGGATGTCGCGGCGCTCCTCGTACGCCCTCAGCTGGTCGGGGAAGAAGTTGTGTTCCTCCGCGCCCTCCAGACCGATCGCGGTCGCTTCTTGAAGAGGCGAGTTGGTGCAGAACACAAGACGAGAGTGGGCGGCGAGCGTGGCGCCGACCAAAGTGGGGTGACCAATGAGCCATCCTACGACCGATCTCAGCGTTGGCTCCGATGGTCTACCACCAAACGCCCAAAGAGCTGGATCCGTGTCCACTCACCGATACGCCAGCCAGTGCAAGCAAAAGACTCTGCTCGTGGTCAGTGACAAGCCACGAAAAACATATCCGCGAGCGACGAATCCGTGTCGTCGCGCCGCGTCGCGCCGCACTCACTCCCGCCCGAACCAATCGTGAGCGTCCTCTCCCACATGCCAGGGAGCGACGCGATCCTGACGTGCTCCAGCCCGTCGTAGACCATGCAGTCGTACACCTCGTCGGCGAGGCAGAGGACGTTGAACTCGATACAAAGCTCTGCGATCTTCTCGAGCTCGTCGCGGGTGAAGACCTTGCCGACGGGGTTGTGCGGCGTGTTGACGATGATGGCCTTGGTCTTGGGCGAGAACGCCTTGCGGAGCTCGTCAAAGTCGATCTTCCAGTCCGCGCCCGACTTGACGCCGTCACCCGTCGGCGGGTGGAGGGGCACGTAAACGGGCTTGGCGTGCTGGAAGTGAATAGAGGCGAAGTACTGGTCGAAGAACGGCTCGAAGAGGATGACCTCGTCTCCGGGTTCGCAGTGGGCAACGAGAGCGGCGTACGTGCCTGCGAAACCAAGGAGCATCAGCATCGAGCATCATTGCCGCAGTAGTCATAGCAATCATAGCAGCCATAGCAATCATGGCAAACTTCGCACTCACCGCAGTTCGCTCCGGCAGTCACGACCATCTCCTCCGGCTTGAGGTCCTCGCCCCGAGCCACAATGTTGGGGAACTGAGGCGAGTAGTGCTTCGACAACGCCTTGAGCAGCCTCGGTCGCCCGCGGGGGTGCGAGTAGTGGTTCGACATGACGTCCGAGTCCATCGACGCGTGCGCCTTCTCCCGGATCCAGTCGGGCGGAGACCAGTTCATGAAGCCCTGCCCGAGGTTGATGCAGTTCGGGGGGACGTTGGCGGGGCTGACGCGGCGTGAGCGAGGCACGAGGGGGAGGCAGGGGGAGGGGGGGGAAGAAGTACAGAAGGGGCTTCCGCGTGGGCGGCGGGGGGGGGGGGGGGGGGGGGGGGGGGGGGGGGGGGGGGGGGGGGGGGGGGGGGGGGGGGGGGGGGGGGGAGGTGAGGTTGTGAGGGTGCGGGGGTGCGGGGGTGCGGGGTGCTTCGGAAAGGAAGAGACGGCGATTTCGTGACAGAACCAGGTAGCGGCCAGGGTGAGAGAACACAATGCTCGGAGTGGATACGAGTATACTGGGCGCTCGAAGCAGGCGCCTTTGCCTCTCCACTGCACCTCCGCTCTCGTCCAAGCAGCACGAGCCGGACCCGCTGGACAGGCCAGACTCGCTGGGCTTGCCGAATTCTTGAGAAGATCTCGGACACCGACTCGACGATGATGACGGCCCCGTAGCCAAGGGAACGCCCAGACACATAATCAACCCGCCCCACTCACGTGAAGATCGACCACACGTCCGACTTGTCCATGTTCCCGTCGAACATCCTCGTCGCCTGAGGGATCGTAGCGTTGCGGGTGGCCATGATGGGTGACGGTGAAGGCTGGGAGGGGGCGGAGACAGAGGCAGAGGTAACGGTGCGGAGGTGAAGGTGGTTACGAGTAGTGCTGGGTCTGAAGTGGGCCGTAGTGGAGTTGATGAACGACCGAACAGGAGTTCTCATGCAGTAAGCGATGAGGAGGGAGGAGGAAGAAGAGGTGTTATGCCTGCTGCGAGGGTTTTGAGTCAGCCAAACGACCACGACCACCACGACCACCACGACCCGACAGAAAAAGAAAAAGCGGTGAGTAACGGGGCGTCGGCGAAACACAGCGGCGGGGATACGGCGACGGAGGAATCGGATTGACCCCGACGTACCAGCAACGTGCTGCGTTTTGGTGTTTCGGAGTGCGGTTCGGGGACTCGGGAGCTGTCTGTGGGCTGGGCGGTGGGACGGGGCGAAGAGCTGGGAGGGAGGGACGGTCAAGATGTGGAGATGTAACGAGTAGGATGGAATGCTGGTGTTATCAATCGCTGTGATCACGACGACTCAATCCCCACGGCGTCTCGTCGACTTTTTGCCAATTTGATCCCGGGGTCCCCCCGAGGCGGGAACACGGCAGGAAGACCGGCGGGAGCCGAAAAAACGTGGTATTATGTAAACAACTCTCGGCCGACGATCCCGATAGTGACTCACCGACTCACCCGGCACGTGACCCCAGCACCAGCGCACCACACCGCAATGTAGTGCACTTCCTTCTTCCTCGTCCTCCTCTTCCTCATCCTCCTCATCCACACATCCATGCCGCTGCGATCATGTCCCTCCAGTCCACTTTCTCCAGCTATCGCTCCAGACGCACTGACAGCTCTTCCAATCCCCACACTGACTCCCAAGCCTCAATACGCCGTCGGACGATAATCATTCCCCCCGACTCGGAGTCGGAATCAGAGAATGACGAGGGAGAGACGGGAGAGTGGGAGGACAGGAAGGAGAGGGATGGCCAAGGCGATGAGGAGGACAAGGTAGGAGGAAAGGGAGAGAACCCAGTCCAGCTGCGCTACGGAGAGAGAGAGGAGTCAGTCGCGATGCTCGACGAGGAGGGCGAAGCGAGGGCAGGAAGCCAAGACTCGGTCGCGCTGCTCGACTCGGATGGAGAGCTGGAGTCGCTAGAGTCGCTTGACTCGCCTCTGACCTCGTACCCGCGCCATACTCACCTCCCTTTCGTGTTTGTTCTACCGCATCCCTCCCGCGGAGAAACACACCAAGCTCATCAAGTCGAGCAAGAAGCTCAAGCCCATTCAGAAAATCAAGCCCAAAACCACTGGCAAACCCGCTGGGAAGACCACGAAGGCATTCTCCTGTCCGACGAAGAGGATTTCGAGCAGGTCATCGATACTCTCCACCTCGGGTCGCCTCCGACTACGCATTGGAATGACCGCGATACCGGAAGTGATTAACACGACCACACCACCACTACCGCCGCCGGTGCTGACGATGACGACGGGGACGTCCTGACGATGTTGCTGCAGCGTCAGCAGAAGATGCGCGAGGATCAGAACCGGGCGGAAAGCAATCAAGTTGGGGCGGAACCAGACGAGTCTGGGCTCCCGACGCGGTCGAATTCGAGCCAGTTACGAGAAAGTCAGAAATCCAACTCGTCTGTGGACAGAGTCGAGGAGACAATTGACTCGCCGGCGAACAGGCGGTGAGGCATATATACGACTTCACGACTCCTTCGCGACACCCTGTGCTCGCGCGAGATGGAACGATGTACTCACCCAACCCAGAGCGCAGGCACTCGACTTCCTCGAGTCCATCCCGCTCAACTTCCTCGCTGATATACGCGAATCACTCGGGACTCTCAATCGCCGAGACCAGCTGCGCAAGGAGACGACAAAGAAAGCCGCGTCGCGAAAGAAGAGGAAGGTGCCGGGTGACGAGGATGCGGAGGACGTTTCTGGGGAAGGCCACGGGGCGGGGGATGGGGAGATGGGTAGGGGAGACGGTGAAGACGATAGGGACGATGGCATGGGTGGGAATGGGCTCGCGATGCAGCAAGTTGGAATCAACATGCGGCTCAAGAACAGGAAGACAGGGTGCGTTCGGTCCCGGCTCACTTGCTTCTTCGGCGTTGGCGACGAGTCGCTGAGCTAGCAGCGTGGACCAAGTCGTCTCATTCCCCAACGACCCGCTCTCAGGGAGCAACAAGGAACCAGCAATGCACCGCATGGGTACGACATGCCTACTTCCGTTCTGACATGTCCCCATCCTCTTAACTCTGACTCTACCCTTGTACGACCCAACACCACTTACTTGACAGCCTGCATCATGACCGTCTCGTCTTTGCTCTACGAGGCCATACTCACCGATACTGTTACGACCAAGCGGTGCGAACGCTTTTGTTTCAAATCGCTGATCGGTCCCCCGTTGTTCGAGCACGCTGATTGGAACCAACCGCAGGGATATCTATTACAAGCATGTCGAGCTGTTCAAGACCCAAGCTCTCGTCGACAAGGTGTCACCGTCCACTACCCGTCCGACCACGGCACTGACAACCGATTGCAGCTGGTAGACGACCTCGTAGCCACCGCTGGCCTCAGGCGACAGGACTTCAACGTTGTATGCCACGTCACGCAGTGGGCAAGTGTCGGATACCCACTGACGCGATTTGCCGTGCCAGTGCGCGACTTCCAAGGGCCTCGTCGCGTCGCGCTCCCTCCGCGTGCACCTCAAGTCGGGCGAACAGCTGTCTCTGTCAGCGACGAATGTGGGCGGCGTCACGTCAGGCGGGTTGATGCTCACCAATGCCCGCTGTAGGCATCGCTTATCCCTCCGATCGAGCGTATCTCGCATGTCTCCGCGACAAAAGGCCTGGACTGGGTGTTGGTCGTCGAGAAGGATGTGAGCGACGCGTTACGTGACGGGATGACTCACTTGCCCAGGCGGTGTTTCAAACGCTCTGCAGTGCGGGCCTGCTCGAGGATGAGCGTCTCGGATCGGGCGCAATGATCACGGTGCGCTATCCCTCTCAAAGCCAAATGAAAAGCTGAAGAGCAACAGGGCAAGGGGTATCCCGACCTCGCGACGCTTCAACTGCTGTCGCTCATTGCAAAGACCTTTCCCTAGTCAGCCCCGGACGCCTAACGCCAGCCTAACACGCTGCCTTCGTACAGACGACCGAGGCTGACGGGCACAGCGCCGGGATCCACGTCCTCGTCGATGCCGACCCGCACGGCATAGACATTCTTTCGGTGTACGCCAACGGCTCCAGGTCCACCAAGTTCTCGCCCGATCACGCGGGTCTCGCCCTCGGTGAGCGTTGTCAGTGGATGGGCGTGAGGGCGAGCGAGTGGCTCAGGTGGGTGGAGTCGACTCATAGCTTTGACAACACTCGGTCGGCTGAGCTGGTATGTAGGCTTGGAGTGGCGCATGACAGCCTTCTTCAGCTCACAGCGAAGGATGCGCAGAAAGTGGGTACCGGGTCCGCCATTGTATCTGCGGGATACCATGTTCTGACGAGTATCAGGCAACGAGCATGCTGCGAGATCGCACCGATATGCCCGCCGAGTGGAGGTGCGAAAGCTTCCATGCATCCCCCGATCAGATGTGACGGGCGACACTGTACTGTCTTCGCTGAGCGTGCTGACCCTCGTCAGACGAGAACTCGTCCAGATGCTATTCCTCAACCGCAAAGCCGAGATCCAGATCCTCTGCGGAGCATCCTCCGACCCGGTGCAGAACGTCCTCGAGGGCTTGTTTGGGGTCCAGGGGGAGGTGATGGGCGACGATGATTCCGGATCTCAGCGGAGGGGGGAGATGGGCAGGAATGGGCTGATCGAGTATGTGGTGGAGAGGTTGAGGAGAGGAGAGTGATGCTGCTGCTGGTTGTGTTGTCCGTAGTTCTGTGCGAGTGGGTGTGTGCTTCGTCCCAGTCGTAATTCACCGGTGTATGTGCAGACTATGCACCCGACGTACTCCAACACTGTTAGACTCACTCGTCGGATGTGGCCGAGCGTGCGCCGGGCCGGAGGTTTCCGAGCGCGAACGCTGAACTCGGTGGAGGTGGAGGGGGAGGGGTGGAGGTGGTTCGGAAGTCATCTCCGTAAATACATATACCTCGCTCCAACCCCCTCCATTCTTCTCATCTGATAGCTGTCCCTTCCGCTGCAGTGATCGTCGCCCAAACCCCCAAAACCACACTGATTCGCAACACCATGACTGAGTCCAAGATGCCATACGGTACGCTGCCTCCGCACTTTGCACCGATAACCACGAGGGCCCCGCCTTGTGGGTCGTAAGCTGATCTGCCATCCCAGTCCGCCTGGGCAAGTCGGGCCTCAAAGTGTCCAAGCTCATCCTGTGAGTGGTCTCGGCTCTTCATGTCGGCGGCCCCTTGTCGCTTGTCTCAGAGATACGATGGACTCGATGTGGTGGATTGGGCTGGGCTTTGGCTGACATTCACTAGAGGATGCATGTGTCAGTTACCATTCCTCTGCCGTCTGATTGTAGATAACAATCCGGTCTCCACGCTGATGAGTCTTCCAACAAGCTTACGGCACGCCCGAGTGAGCGCACCGCGTCCTTTCTCCATCTCCCCCATCTCCCCCATCTCCCATTGCAGACCCAGACCAGCCGTCTTCCTCCCGGCGACCTACCGGACCGGCCAGACGTGCTCGGAACAAGACTCACGACGCCAGGTGGGACTCGTGGGTCCTCGACGACAAGACGGGGATCGAGCACATCAAGTACGCCTACGAGAACGGCATCAACACGTTCGAGTGAGTCGGTTCGCTCGATTCGAGTCGATCATCCCGGTCGTTTCCCTCCTCCAGGTGGAATGATCGTTGGTTTGCATTTGACACATGAACTCCTCACGCCTCGAGACCGATCTCGGAGCGCCGTGATGGTGACCAGTGTGATGGATGTGGTGGACTTGGTGGACCGCTTCGCTGACTCCCTTAGCACGGCGAATGTGTGAGTTGGCACACGCCGAAATCCTGATCCAGGTGCCCCATCCTCGGGGCGAGGCGATCAGCCGTTGAAACCGCAGCTACTCCGCCGGAATGTCCGAGATCATCCTCGGCAAGGCCCTCAAGGAGATTGGCGTGAGTCCGGCGATCGACATCCTTCCCTCCGATCGTTCCCGTTCTGACTCGCTCAATCTCGCTCACTCGTGTCGCAGGCGCCGCGAGAGAGCGTCGTGGTACTCACCAAGGTAAGTGCGAACGATACATCCACGTCCACGTCTCGAGGTCGCTCTCCACGTCTCCACGTCTCCACACCCCTCTCCCCACATCCCGTATCCCCTTGTCCCCGTGTCCCATCGGGAGGGTTGGAAGTGGTTCCGATACCGATGTCGATACCGACTCCGCTACCGCTACCGATACCCACACCCACACCCGTACCCATACCGTGCCGCGCTCACACCCGAGACAGGTGTACAACCCCGTCACGATCGGGTCGTACAAGCGTGCACCGGGGGAGAAGGATCTGGACAAGAAGGGCTATGTGAACCAGCACGGTCTGAGCCGCAAGGTGGGTGAGGCGGCGCAACGTTGACTCTGCTGTGTGATCCATCTCAGTCCGTGATCCTCCTCACTCTGACCCACCTCACTCCATGGCCCACATCACTCCATGGTCCACCCCCCTCCACGGTACACTTCGCTCCATGATCTCCCCCACCCGCTTGACGCGGGACACACCCAGCCCTTCATTCCTTCATTCCATGAACGGACACGCCCAGGCCGCTACCAACCCGTGCTGGCAAGACGCCATAGAGTGGACGTACCCCAGTCCTGTAGCCGGCTGATGCCCACAGCACATCTTCGAGTCCGTCCAGGCCTCCCTCAAACGACTCCAGCTCGACTACATCGACCTGCTCCAATGCCATCGGTGCGTCGTCCACTCCCATCACGAACTCACTTATTCCACTCTCGTCCGGACACTCTGCGACTCCGCTACGCCGCTCTCGTCCTGGGACCTCTGCAACCCTGCTATGCCACTCGCCGTCTTACAACTCCTGCTCGTGAAGACTGACCCTGACCCGTCAGGTTCGACTACGACACTCCCATTGAGGAAACGGTGCGTCGCCACGTCCTCGGTTCCCGGTTCCGATGGACCAACATGGTCTCATCCCATCCCCAGTCCCATCCCCGGCCCCTGCCCCATCCTATCCCCGGCCCCTGCCTCCGCCCCGTGCCGGTGCCAGTGCCAGTGCCAGTGCCCGTGCCCCGCTCACCCCCCGCAGATGCAGGCCCTGCACGACGTCGTCAAAGCCGGTTATGTCAGGTACATCGGCATGTCCAGCTGCTGGGCGTACCAGTTCCAGGCGATGCAGAGTGAGTCGGACGGACACGTCTTCCAGATCAACGCTAGCCACGAGCCACTATTCGCAGGTTTCTGCCCTGCGTCAAGCGGCCCAGATTGTCTCGTCCTTTTCTCGTGCCTCTACGTTCCCACCAAGGGAAGACTGAACCGCTTATAACACCCCTCTCCTCCCCGGGGCACACAGACTACGCAATCAACAACCGCCTCACCCCGTTCATCTCGATGCAGAACTTCCACAATGCCGCGTACCGCGAGGAAGAGCGCGAGATGGTACCGACCCTACAGGCGAGTGGCATTCCGTCTTGGTGACTCTGGGCCATCTTGGTTTCGTCCCGGGTCCACCGTCCGCCGACAATTACGCCCTCGCCGGCTCACACATGCGCTCGCTGACGCTCGCGCCGTGTAGATGATGGGCGTGGGGATGATCCCTTGGTCGCCGCTGTGTCGCGGTTTCCTCGCCAGGCCGTGGCAGTCCGCCGAGACCGAGCGGGTGAAGAGTGATCCGTAAGTGGAACGACGTCCGTGCCGAGTGAATCCGATCCGTTGAGATTCAATTCAACCCAACTCAACCCATTCCACCCTGTTCATCCCAATACGACCCAATCGATCCCCAAGAGATTCCAAGAGGTCCCAAGGAATCCCAAGGGATCCGTTGAGGCCAGTTTTGTGCTGGAGCCAATGCCGCGAAGCCCTGTCTGTCATTCCCGCGACTGTCGCTTGGCAGCTCTCCGCCGCCCCTCCCCCGATGTCCCCGATTCGGTTCAAGTCACCATCCGTGTCGTACTGAGTCGTACGTAGCGGGTACAAAGGCCGAGGCCTGCACAAACCCGACACCTCCATCCAGAGCATCAACGAGCGCGTCGCCGAGCTCGCCAAGAAGAGGGGGGTGTCCATGGCGCAGATCGCCCTCGCGTGGAGCTTTGCCAACGAATTCGTCACCGCGCCGATCATCGGTACGACCAAGCTCGAGAGTCTCAAGGAGCTCATCGGTGAGTGGGTCGTACAGAAGGACTTCAGGACCGAAGGACCCTAGGGATCCGGACTGTGCTTTAGTTCCAGACGACGCGGCCTGGACCCCCCGACTCGCGAATAACCCTCGAGCCTCGTGACGCTAACGCTGATGCACCACCCAGACGGCGTCCAGATCCAGCTCACGCCCGAGGAGAAGAAATACCTCGACGAGCCGTACACTCCCAGGGCGATCGTGAGTGTGGCTCGCCGATATCGGGGGCTCACACATCCGCTTGAAGCTGACAAGTCGTAGTCTGGCCACTCGTGAGGGGTGGAGGGTGGAGTAGAGGGGTTTGGCACATCGTGCTGCTCTGGAATTAGGGTCGTTGACAATCCGCGGTGTTGGGATCATGAAGGAATGTTAGGATTCCCACCGCGACTCTCCCAATGGACAGCTGTACCACAGTGCTCAGGATGACATTGTGACCCAAATTGGACCTCGCTAGACGTCTAGTGCATTGCCAGGGCTCGCTCAATCACTCTCGCCGCTGTCTCTTTCCGCCCCCTCCCATGCTCGACTCTCCCATCTCGCCCGCCAACGCATCATCATCCCCGTCCGCACTTGTCCCCATCTCCGAGCACTGACCTTGGATCGACGACCCGTCGTCCTTGCCGGTGTCATTGCCGCTCCCCGTGCCGCCGCCTCCCTTCCAATGTACAGCTCGCCACGCCACCACCTCCCTGGGCACCACGGACCTGCGCAAGCGCCGGCGGCCATGGCTCAATCCCCGGAACGTAGTCGAAAAGAGCAGGCCGGGGTGCAGTGCTTCGCCCATACCCAGGCCGTCACCCAGGTCCAAATCCAGACCCGTGTACAGTCCCGCGAACGGATTGGGGAGCACCTCGTCGATTGATTCGGTCAGCGCGAACGTGAACTCGCTGTGTCGTGGGTGGGAGGTGGGGTCGAACAAGACCAAGTCGCCTGGTTCACCTGGTTTATCATGGTCATCACGGTGATCGTCATAGAGTTTGTGCGTGAGCTCGACACCCTGATCGTCCTTGCTCTCGTTACTCATATAGCCCCTGCCATCCATTTGGATCTGGGTCCGGAGTCTGGCCAAGCCGTCGTGGTCATTGTGAGCCACGGTTCCGAAACCCTTGGATGAAGAAACAGAGGACATGCCGCCGGTATTCAAGCCTCGCAAATCCGCTTCTAGCTCTTCGAACCTTCTTTTGGCCCGGGACTCGGACCCTTGCCCCGATTTCGCCTGGTTAGAAGGTGCAGGCTCGGTATCGGTCGTCATCTTGTCTTCGGCGTAGTCGCCGTCGCCGTCGCCGTCGCCGAGGACACGGCGACGAGGAACGGCGACGGCGACCGCGACGTCCTCGACATTGACATTGACACTGACACCGGCGCTGATGATGGCACTGACATTGGTATCCATATTCTCGCCATCATCCGAAGACGCTTGTCCCAGCTGTAGATGCCCGACCCGCCGCTCCAGTCCGGTCAGCGCTTGTTCTTGCTCAGTCGAGTCCATGCTGTCGCAATCTTCAGTGTCTGCTTGTGTCTCTGTTTCTGCGTCTGGGTCTAGGTTTGGTTCTGGCTCTGGCTCTGGGTTTGGGTCTGGTCTGCGTCTACGTCTTCTTGCTGGCTTGGTGCACTGTACGAGTACCGTACCGCGTATCAACTCCGCGGCGATATCGAGACGATCACAGCACGCCAACCACGATGACAGATCGATTCGCCGTGCTTGTACACGTATGATACAGCAGCACTTCACCTGTCCGTGCAGCACCTTTATGTATCAGTACTCGAGCAGCGTGTTCATAGGTCAGCGTCGGAGCGGCAATTGGTGGAGCGTCCTTTTGACGGATTTCCATTCACGCCGCATCAACCCCGACACACCGCCGTCGAGTACGAATACTGTACTCGTACTCGTGCATCGTGTGCTGCATCGTACGCGCTGCGTCGTGCTGTCGCACCTTTCTCATGCGATCCGGGCGCTCCTTGCTGCCTCACGCCACCTGCCTCACCTCGCTGCATCATGAACCCTACCCCCGCGTCTGTCAGATACGAGCAGCGCGCATACGAGTACCGCGGAGACGAGTACTGCGTATACGAGTACTGCGTGTACGAGTACTGCGTGTACGAGTACCGCGCATACAGTAGCCTACGATCGATCCGGGCCCGGCTCCCCGACTCAACAGTCCGAGCCGAGCCCTCACTCTTCGTTGAGCTCCAGCTCATGCCCGCACCCCGCGCCGAACTGCGTGCTCAACGCAGAAGCAGCGAGCGAGCTACTGGGTGTATCGGCCGTGTCATCGTCCTCCCCCGCTTCCTCGCCGGAGGAGACCGATCGCACATCGTGATCACCTTCGTCCCCCGACTCGAATTCTGAGTCCAGGTCCGAGCCCGAGCCCGAGTCCGAGCCCGAGTCCGAGTCCGAGTCCGAGTCGTTCCAACACTGTTCGTCTGGTCCCGGCGCGATTCCCGAGCCCGAGTCCATGTCGTCATCGCTCCCTCCTTGAGATCCGAGTGATCCCAAGTCGGATTCCTGGCGCGTCACGAACCCCCTCCTTGCGTTCCTCAGACCGGTGACGCCCAAGCTCGGCAGTGAGGCCTCGAGCTCGTCGCCCACGGTCGGATCGCTGCTACTGACGCTTTTTAAGAGTTTGAGTATCTCTCGCATCCTGAACTTGTCTCCGGCCGAGATACGAGACCGTACGCGTACATGTACGGCCCTTTCGTCTTCACTCTCGTCGCGCTCCGAGTCGCTCTTGTTCTCAGAGTTGCCCTTGCCCTTGCCCTTGCTCTTGCCCTCGCTCGCGCACTTGCCCCCCGCTTCGTCGTCCTCCACGTCCACCCACTCCTCCAGCGCCAGACGCCTCCGCGCCTTATCCGCATTCCTCTCCACGCGCTCGACCGACGAGTCGCTCGATACCGAGCTGGTATCAATGTCGTCTTCCCAACACTCGATCGGATCCTTCAGGTCCATGCTGGTGATACCCACCCCTTCACCAGAAGCGCCAGCAGCTCCAGAAGCGGCAGTCTCTTGTGCTTGCGCTTGTGCCATGACAGTCGAGCAGACAGGACCGTATACTATCGCTCTGTATCCTGATATGTATTAGCAATGAGCAATGAGTATTGCGGCAAATCCAGATGGTGGTGTTGATCGAGTGGTCGGAACGTCCAGTGTCGCGCCCACTGTCATCGAGATATACAGGGCGAGTCACCATGCCGGTGTACTCGTACTCGTACTCGTACTCGTACTCGTACTCATACTCGCCTTCCAGCCCAAACCCCATCACAACCTCCTTTCATCTCCCTCACCCATTTCCACCCGCCCATCATCCGATCCGAGGATCGAAGCCTTCAGACCTCTCGTCGCCCTCGTCGATCATTCTCGTTGGAATCGCCCGAAATGCGCGGATCGCTCGAATCGCTCGAACCGCCCGACACGCTAACCTCGCCTTCCTGATGAGTCGCTCCATCGTCCATCACCATCACCATCATCAACTCCCACGCTCACCTGCGGATAAGTGTTATCATTCCCCGAATAGCTCGAAGCCAAGCTCACATACCTGTACGGTATAACCGATGCAGGCGTGTCGGCGCGTAGATCAACGACGCCCGGCTCGGCCGGTCGACTGACCACTCTCGCCCGCGGCGGTGCCTTCCACAGGAAGATCAAGGTCAGCGAATCAGTAAGTGGACGAGTGCCGTCCAGACTCGCGAGGTCCGAATCTGCGTGCTGGCTGGTATAACACGACGTTCAACGAGCCCGCAGCAGTCCCCGGCCTTCCGATCAGCAATCAGTAGATCAGTACAAATCGAGGTACACCAGTCCGCAACTCGGCGAGGCAGCGAGATCTGCAGTCAGCGTATTGTGTAGTCGTGCAGTATCACCCATCAGGCTTCGCTACCACAACCAAGCGACACCGTCACATGCATACTGTACCACTGCATCCTGCACCACTGCACCCACCGCACCCACTGCGCCGCCCCGTGCCCCCCTCAGACCACCCCAAACATCTTGAGCACCCTCCCCACGCTCTCCTGCGCCGTCCTCTTCGCCGGCGCCTGCTTTATCCCGAACAGCCTCACCGTCGTGTCCCGCCATATCCCGATGGAGGTCAGGCCCGCGACGTAGATGTCCCCCCAGAGGAGGGAGGTCAGCCAGACCGCCGAGGCGGGGGACCACTGAGAGGCGCATTGTCAGCCTCGGCGGATACTCATCACACATCCAACCATCTCTGGTCTGGAGCTTCACCGGATGTGCGGCTCGGTGAGGCTTCGCAAGGCCCGCGACGTGCCAAACACTTCTGGACGAAGGCATGATGGGGACGTGATGGGGAAGAGGAGAGACGGACGAAGGCGGGGACAAAGGCGCGTGCAAGGGCAAAGGTAGGGAAATCCCCGCTCACCTGGAATCGTCGGGGCATGATCGGTGGAGCAGGCGGCAGCACATCCACTAGCGAAGCCCCCTTGAGGATGTTGAACACTTTTTGGCTCGGTGCGCCGGCGCGAGGTTGAGATTCTTGGATCTTCGGCAATAGCTCCGAGATCGCCACGAGCACGGGGTCGAGTGGCAACCTGCAACACTGACTCAGCATCGATCCCATTGCACGCCATGACTCCACTACGATGATACCCGCTCCACTCACCCTTTCTGCCAGGACGAGACCCACTCCTGCGTCGGGACATAACCGTTCGGCCCCACTCCAGCCGCCGCTACCGCAAGCAGCTCCTCATCCGGAACCTCCGGCAAGTCCGCCGTGGCAGGCGACGACAGGTCGACTGGATCTGTCGCGCGCATCTTGCCCCTGGCTTTCTCGCTCATGCTGGTTTGTGAAGTCGCATCGGGGCCATTCGTGGTCCCGCCGACCTCGGCAACACGCGCGAGGGGATCAGCAGCGGTTTCTCCGGGGGTGGTGAGCGGCTGAGCGGTGGTCTGGTCTATGGAGACTCGGGCCGGAGCCGGAGACACGGGCTGCGCTCCGACGGGAAGACCACTCGGTTCTTCCTCCTCATCATTGAGCTCCCGACCTAGCAGCGCAGCCTTCTCCGCAAGCATGTCGAGCTCCGAGTTGGTTCGCGTCAGCGTCTTTGGCTCGTCCGCGATCTTGGCTTGCTCAGCTACGACGAACACGACATCAGCATCGGTCCGGTCCGGTCCGATCCTTTTCATGCCTTTGGCGTTGGGCGACTCACCAGCCGCACGCAGGGCTTTGCGCCGCTGGATGTCCCTCAGTCCCGAGACGAGGCTGAACGTCGCCAGGGTCTGGAAATCTTGGTGCGCACGGAGGATCGCGTACACCAAGTTGGGGTTCTCGCTGAGCTGGTGATAAAGAATAGAGTTGAACGTTTCCAGCCTGGAACGATCAGCCGGGTCCCGATAGAAGATCAAGGACGTGACGCACAGATAGTACACGAGGCGTGGATGCCCTTCGTCCGCGAGCAGAAAGTTGGGCGCGGAGAACGCCTTGAAGAGCTGCATCAGCCTCGTCGAGGCCTGGACCCCGATGTTCTGGAGATGCGGCGTGATATTCGCAATCGAGATGGTCAGAGCGGGGAACAAAGGGTTGAGTCCGGGCGTCGTGGCGATGGAGTAGATCGACTGCGAGGGGTCAGCAAGGCGTACATTGAAGGAGGTGCTTCAGCACTCACCACGATCATAAAGTCCGCGGCGGAGCCGGGAACAGCCCATTTGGCCGGGATCGACAGGCGGATGGGCGAGGTCAGAGCTTGGGCAAACGCCTGGTCCGCCGAGAGCGTCTGGAGGAGGTACGACAGCATGCGAAGGAGGCCGTGGTGGGCTAAACGCCGTGAGCGGAGACCCTCCACATCGTGAAGAGACGTACATGGGTCATCTTTCAGATCGAGGCAGCACAGGAGGATGTAGCCAATGACATCGTTTGCCTTGCCAGAGTCGTAGATGTATTGGCGGAATCGCTACCATCTTCGTCAGCTGATCCAAGGACGACGGACCCGACCAGCCCGCAGTCACCTTGTTGAGGTCGACGACCCTCCAAAGTAGCATGACTGTCGGGTCAGCGGGTGCGAGTCCGTTTCCAGTCAGGCAGACGTACAGGTCTCGAGGATGTAGGGCACTGGTCGCTTGCTTCCGGGTAGGTAGATGTTCGTGACCGCGACGTGTTCCTCGAGAATGCCCAGAATCCCTCCCAGCACGAACGCAAAGTCCTCCTTTCGATGCTGCGCCGGTCAGCGACGCACGGCGGAGCTCCAGTCGCACTCACAAGCTTTGACACAAAGTACCTGAACGCATTCTCCTCTTTGGCCTCGCCCATACCCGCGATCTCTGGCTCGCGATAGTCGAGGGCCACAAGCAACACCATCATGCAAGCCCTGACCAGCGTGCGCCTTTCCTCAGCCGACTTTGAGATCAGGTGATTGTACGGCAGTTGGCCGAGGCTGACTCCCGCGGGTCGAGAGGTCGCGAGGGACGTGTTGAGGAATGAGCACAGCAGTGAGAGGAGGAGACGGCGCTCGAGCGCGTGGGTCAGGTGCGACAGAGGAAGGTTCGGGGTCGTGTGCAGAGCGTGAGGAGGAGTGTACATGGTCGTGGAGAGGAGGATCATCAGGAAGCCTGATGTCGATGTCGTCAGACGGACTCGAGATCAAGGACCATGGAGGAAGGAGTCCCACTTACGAAGCACTTCCACCTTGTTGCGATCGAGCTCCGCCGTCGAGCCGATGCTGACGGTGCTACCCACGCCTTTCTCCCAAATCACATACTGCTCCATATCAGTGATACTCTCCCCCGTTGGCCGTGAGCCCGCGTTCGCAGCGCGCAGCACTCACGTTGATCTTCTCCCCTTCGTTATCCCTACCTCTGACACTTTCCGGGACCGTGAATCCGGCGCAGAACAGCAAGTCGATCGTGCAGCTGAAAAGTCGGTCCACCAAGCTCGGCAACATCTCCCTTGCATCTTCCTCCTGCTTATCTTCCGCCGACTCGTTCGCCGCGGCCGCGGCTCGCAGCGGATCCTCGACACTGTCGGTGGTCCCATTCGTCTTCGCCTGGGCTTCAGACTTGGACTTGGGGACCATCGGTCTCCCAACGCTGGCCTTGAACGCCTTGACCCCCGCTTCAATCTCGTTCTCCTCCTCGTTCTCCTCCTCCTCCTCCTCTTCTTCGGAGTCGGAATCCTCAATCTTGAATTGCTCCCCTGTCTCCTCCAACCCTCCGGCGACTCCGGTACCAGCACCATTACCCTCGCCAGTGCCCGACGACTCTCCTTCCACAGGTACCCTCGCCCACAGATACTTCGCCGCGAAAGTCTCTTCTCCCCCGATCCCGTTCGCCTTGGCATCCGCCTCAGCTTCGTAGACCACCACGAGCACCCTCCCGAGCACGCGCAGGCAATTGAGCGCCTCGCGCGACGAGTCGGGGCCGCCAGGCGAAGAGGGGAATTGGGCCGAGGGGAGGAGGGTGAATAGGTGATGTGACAGGTACGTGAGTAGGTGGGATAGGTTGACAGGGTTCGCGATGAGTGCTTGGCGGACTGCAAGACGGTCACGGTCAGCTGACTCGACTCGACCTCGACTTGACTCGACACCTGGCATCGTCTTGCTGTCTCAAGGGACGTGTGATATCGGCGAGACTCGAGGTGGTAGAGGTGAGAAAGGTCGATTCGTGCACTTACGGTCTTGAACCGAGATGAGCGAGTACACATCCGCGGCAGAGCTGAAGAGCGAGTAGTACTGCGCCCAATACCCGACGTCGTTCAGAGGGATGACCTGGACAAGGCTCAGCGATGTGATCTCCCCCGCAGCGGCTGCTCGGCAGCTCGGCTTCTCGGCGCCGGCAATACGTATGAATCGCATTGCTCCGGAATGACATGAGACATATCGGAGCGTTACACCGCCGCCGAAACCCAACCACAACCCACCTCGTCGCCGTACAACCGCTTGATACCGCCCTCGCCGCTCCTGAACTTGAGTTGCGCATCTTCCTGCGTCGAGAGGAAAGGCAGCCCAATAGCCTGCGGGAGGGACTTGACCTTGAAGCTCGGCAGGGATTTGAACATGGCGAAGAGGCGAACGGGGCAAGCCGAGACGGGGATGGGGGCGCGGGGGTTACTCGTACACCGCAAGAGCGATGATGGGTGGAGTACGAGCGGCAAGGTTGACTCGCGCTGTGTGACCTGGGGAGGAGAGGTGAGACGAAGAGATAAGAAAGGATGAGAGGGATCGCTTCGTGGGATAGATCCTTTCCCCCACTCTGGCTGGCTACTGCCCACACGACGCAGGCGCGTGGCGTGGCGTGGCGGTGACGCCGCAGTGATCCGGATTTTGATCCCGCAGGTCCAACTGAGAGGTCCTACGAGCCGACGTGATCGATGCATGCGAGACTGCAGAACCCAATGTAACAGATGGAACCGTGTCGAGAGGAAAGAGTGACCGATGCGTGATGCGCTACGTGCGATTGCTGGTGGGTTGGAGAATGCTGAGGGTAATGGACACAGAGATTGCGTGGGGAGAGGGAGCGTATACGATACAGCGGGATTCGAAAGCAGGGAGAGAAGAAACCGATGCTATGATGGGAGATCTATACGAAATGCTATTATTCCTGATAGGCACTAAGGGTCGGATTCCGAACAGAGAAGGGAACGCAGAGGAGTGAATAGGGGGTGATAGGTGGAGGACTGCGAACATATGCCGGGCAGGGGGGTTCGTCGCTGGGATCGATCGGACCGTCGCCACGAGGGCTCGCGCAGGTCGGTGGCCAGACCACCGCTCCGAACGCACCGCTCAGAACCGATGATGCCCGCCCGGAGACCTCACCGGCTCCTCTTCCGGCGCGAGATCCTTTGGCGACGTCTCGCCCGCGACTCGTCTCCTCGCCTCGCGGATCATGTCCTGCACGGCTTTCTGATGGATCGGCTTGGGTATGATCCCATCCGCCCCGGCGGCGAGGTACTCTTCCTGATCCTCCCTCAGAGCGTTGCCGGTACAGCCCACGATGTAGAGCGGACAGCCCATCTCCCTGACTTCGCGAGCGACCTCGACGCCGGACATCAGGGGCATCTGGTTGTCGAGGAACACGACGTCGAATCGCGGGGCGTTAGGTTTCCGCGCAAAGCTGTCCTTGATCATCTCGAGGGCGACCTTGCCGTTCTCGGCGGTTGTCACTTGGTGGCCCAGTCGAGACAGCATGCGGGACATGAGCATGCGAGTGAGTCTGCGAGGCATCAGCGAAGACCCAAGAGCGTTGGAATTCCTTCAGCGACGACCGACCCGCACTCACTTGTCATCGTCCACGACCAGGGTGCAGAGTGGTGGCTCGGGACTCGGCGGCACCGTAGGCAACGGTCTGACCCTCGCCGCGACAGGACTCGTCGCCGCCGACGGGAGGTTCACCCTGGTCATGTCTGAGAACTCGGACGACCGCCTCTCCGCGACTGCGGGGACGCTGAACGGATCGGACATGGGCGAGTACGGCGTCTCGAGCGGAAGTTGGTCGTCCGTCACAGAGCCTCTCGGAGTGGATCCCGGAGGGATCGGATAAGTCGTCAAGATTGTGGTTTCCGGCGTCGGGGCTGGGGCCGTCAGCGAAATCCGCGAAAGTCGGTGCCAGAGCCGGGACCAGCAATCACTTACCACCTCGTCGAGTTCGCGCATCGGGAAGAAGCGCCATGGTGCTCTCTGTGAGATGCATCACCGGTCTCTCCTTTGACGTCGACGTCTCTGCGACGCCGGAGGAAGTGGGCCTCGAACCGGGCCTCGAGAAGGACACGCTGCTACTCATCGACGTTGACGGCATTGTTGCGATCGCCGCTGTGGTCGCTCCCAGGGGACCAGTCGGCAAGTCTTTGCCCGACAATCTTGGCCCGCTCGATGCCCGGCCCTTACCCGGAAGGGAGTACGGCAGCTCAAACCAGAACATGCTGCCCTTGCCAAACTCGCTCTCCACGCCGAGTCGCCCATTCGAGAGCTTGACGATCTGTCGAACCAGCGCGAGGCCCAATCCAGAGCCTTTGCCTCCCTGTCGCCGGCCAATCTCAGTCTGCACATACGGCGAGAACAACCGGTTGCTAAAACGTCAGCGTCAGCATTCGTGGAGTGGCCGCGGTCGCACTCACTCAATCGCGTCCTGCTTTTTCAATCCCACACCCGTGTCGTGGATCTCCACCCGGACCACCGCCTTGTGCCGGTTCCGCTCCTCCTTTTCCTGCTGCTCCCTCGCCTCGTCGCGACTGTGCCTCCTCGCCTCGATGTGCAGGGAGCCCTTCTCCACGTCGGGGCCCGAGCCGTACCGCTGCATCTCGAATGCCTGGGGCTGTGACTGAGGTCTCTCCTGCGCCGCCGAGTTTCTCGCCGCTTGCTCGAGCGGGTCGTCAATTTCGTTCTCGGGCGAAGGCCCCATCCGCGGGTACAGCAGCTTTGTCACGATTCGGACGGAGCCTCGATCGGTAAACTTGATCGAGTTGGACACGAGGTTGCTACGGGCCAATTAGCACTGTACCGAAGTGTGAGACATCCGACAAACCTCGTGACCTGACGAAGACGCATCTCGTCGCCGACAAACATCCCCCCGATACGGTCAATGTCCTTGTCGAGGTCCACAATCAACTCGATACCCGCCATCTGCGCCTGCATACGATGCGAAAGCGCCACGAGCTGGATCGACTTGTGGAACTCGAACGGTTTCCTCGCCTGGGTGAACTTGCCCGATTCCATACGGTTGAATGAGAGGACGTCGTTGAGCACCTGAGGCGTGAGTGCGGGCACAAGGACCGAGCCGAAATCAGCTTTTCACCTTTTCCATCATGGTGAGACTGCCCATGAGACCGTGCACCATTTCCGACTGATCCTCGTGCAGGCCCTTGAACACGTCCTCGCCGTCGAGATTCTGCACCGCCAGTAGCGCGGTGTTGAGCGGGACTCGGACCTCGTGGAAGACTGCAGACGCGGTGTCAGCCCGGGTACCACTCGGCGGAGACTCGAGACGACTCGACACTCACTGTACGAGACGAAACGTTTCTTCGAGTCGGCCGCGCGACGCTCCATGACCTGAGCTGATTGCGTGGCCCTGCATAGTCAGCGCGAACCCCGGAGCCCAGTCGAGCCGCCTCGAGCCGCCTCACCTGTACTGAATCTTGAGCTGCTGACGGAGGGCAAACATCTGCCTGTCACTCTTCTCCTTGAGGAAGCTCGTCCCGATCAAGAACGCGTGGAACAGACCGACTGACGGTCAGCGCGACGAACCTGACTCCCCACTCACAGTTGACGACGGTGCGGTAGAACAGCTTGGGGTAGTCGTCCTGGGTCATGAGCGTCGTGGCGATGAGGATGATCCATTGGACAGGGCCGATCGTCGCGAACAGCCTGTTCTGCCTCATGGCCAGTATCGCCAGCACTGGCTGGCCAAACGCAAAGCCCATGAGGTTGAGAAAGTTGCGGTCGCCGCAGGTGTTGTCCGACGAAAAGTAACCGCACGAGTACATCTCGATGACGAGGATGTCGGCAAAGTACCAGGTCGCGCAGAGGAGCCAAGGTTGCCAGAGCCAGTTGCGTCGCCGGGGGACGTCCATGATGACGAAAATTGGTATTGGCACGGTGAAGAACTGCGGACGTCAGCGGCGGAGAGCGACTAGGCGAGAGACCACGTACCGCGGCGAGCCCGACGTAGGCGTACCAGTTCCAGACGGAGAGCGGGGTGGGGAGAAGGGCAGCGGTGAGGATCCACGAGATGAGGTAGAACGCCGCGGATGCCAACGCCCCTTGCTTTTGTGTGAACCATGCCTGACGCATCAGCCGAGCTCACCCTACCACGCGCTTACTTCTTTTTGGAACGACCGCTCCTTGGCGGGTTCGGGGAAACTCGAGTCGAGGAAATGCCTGAAATTGGGCCAGGCCCGATCCACGAGCAGCTCATACGGCCACGACCGCTTGAGCCAGTTGCCTCTCATGTTGGTGCGTATGCTTCCGGCGTCACTCCTCGTCTTGGTCGGGTTGCCATCCTCGTCCTCCTCTGTCCTCGACACGAACCCTGCGCCGCTCGACTCGAGCACTCCGGTGGGTCCACCGCTCGCCTTTGAGCCCGAGTCGGATTTCGCCACGACTGGGATGTAGTGCTCAAAGTCGTTCTCGACGACGACGTGGCTGACCGGCTCGGCGTTGCTGCCGGCGCCTGGCTCCTCGTCGTCGCCATACCTCGACGTGCTGTTGGCGACGCTGCTCTTCTGTCTCGTCCTCGACCGTATCAACCTCTCCGGCACGCCCTTGCGCTTGTGCTTGCCCGAGGTCGCCGCGCGGGGGTTCAGCAGGTCCACCGCCGCGGACGTCCCCGTGGAACCGTGCTGGTGCTCGGATTCAGAGTAGAACAGGTCGGTGTTGTTGAAGCTCGAGTCGATGCCGGACTCTGAGGTCGTGGAAGGATGCGAGGGAGGGGTGAGACGGTGCTTGAGTGCGGACCAGGCATGGGAGAGTCGAGAGGGTTCGAAACGGGTCTTTTGCGACGAGCCGGCCTTGTCTGGGGAGTTGGTACTGGGCTTCTCGCTGAGCACGACGGCCTTGTCGTTGGCCTTGGTGTTGGGCGACATGGCCGGGGTTGTGGGAAGAGGGTGGAAGCGGGGTTGGGAAACGCGATACGAGCGCACCAGGAGCGAGAGGAGTGGAGTATGGGTAGCAGAAAGCGCTGGAATCCGACTGCCGCGGCGGTTGACGTTTGCCTATGACGGCCGGTTGATGCAAGGAACAAACTCGTTCGATCTGATGGGACCTTCGAAACGATACGATGGGAAACGAGGGGGAGGGGACGAGGGGGAAAGTGGGAAACGCGCAGTCGGGTATGTCGCGCAGTGTGTTATCGACACTTCATCGTCGACCGGGGCGTGTGTTGATAGCGGGTCAGAGAGTCTGACCGAGAGGATGTGAGCGAGAGGAGTTGCGGGTGAAGATGTTTGATTGAGAGTGGTTGGCTACGCCGTGTGACCCGACCCACGCTGCACGACTGGTGTTGGTCTTTGGTCTTTGGTGGCACACAGTTGAGCAGACTTTGGCCATCTCGTCGCTGTTTTTCCCTCTGGCCCCGCGCGCAAACCCTTGCAAACCCTCAACAGGCACAGCGCCCCCGTCGTCCAGTACTTCCCCCTCGGACAAGCTCACACCGTGCCGTGCAAGATCCCTGAACATCCAGGCCTCTCCTGCTGCCCTGTGGCCGTTTCCACTTCGTTCCTTGCCCCTGCTGGCTCTGCTCTCAACCCGAGGCGCCGCCCACATAGCACAGGAACCGGATCAGCGCCCCCGCCCTGGCTTGATGGATGACCCTGAGTGGCCTCGCCGCTCATTCGGGATGACGAGGTGGTGGTGGGCTTTGTGCATCGATACGAGCCGGACGTTCTTTTCTGTACAGCATGCAAAGCACACAAGACGCGTCGGGTCGGCATTGGTGCATATCTACACGTGTTCCGTCTGCGAAGGAATACCCTGCGACAATGCCCCAGGTGCTCGTGGTGAGCGGAAAGTGAGGATCGTAATCTGAATATACATACAACTGGCATGTAGGGAGACGGACGACACAAGGGTGACTTCTCCGCAGCAACGAGCAGCTCAGGAGAGACAGGAGACAGGAGACACAGGAGAGACCCAACCCAACCGTATTCGCTCCCGGTACGCCTCCGACACGGACACAACGGACCACACCTCCACTCTCCTCCACCCCCTGCGTTCTCCCCGTCCTCGTCGTCGTCGTCGTCCTCCTCGCTGTGGTCGGCACATCGGCTCGTCGTGCGTCCTGTGTTGTGCGTCGCTTGGTTTGTCGCTTGCACCTCGTTCCGTGTCCTAGGCCGCCGCGCCTCCCCCCCCCCGACCCGTTTCGTTTTATGCCTCCGAGATCTCCATCGCAACCATCGAAATCAAAGTGGTCTATAGTGTTCCTTAATCAATTCCAGCAAACTGACACCGCTGCCGCCCTGTTTCCTCGGGATGCGAGGATTGTACTTGTACAAGCAAGTTACTAAGTAACACCAAGCTGTTTTCGTGCCGCTGCCGCAGCCGCCGGTCACGGCCTGGTACCGTACCAAAAGTAGTGTCGATTGCTGGGATTCCAGTGAACTGTGAGTGGTGGATCCGAACCACGAGACGGGAACGGGAACGGGATCAAAATTGTGGCGTGGTGTGGGCCGGAATGACGCACCGCCGACTGGGTGGAGGTGGACCACTTGAACACCACAGGACGCCTTGATCGTGCTTGTTCGAGCTCTTCGTTCGGCGTTCCCCAGCCACCGAAGCGCTGAACATGTATACCCGGGGCTTAGGCCAGCTCGCCAGGACAACACCCAGACTCGGTATACCTCTCGTCCTCCCCCCTCGATCGGGACCGCTCCCTCACCCCCACTTCAGTCGGCTTTCGTCACCATCACGACCAGTTCCCCTGCTCGTTCCCGGTTCATTCTCGCTCCACACCTCAACGGTCCTCCGCCTCCCACCACAGGACAAAGATCGGCACCGTGTCGAAGGCTCCACAGAGATCTCTCATTCCACTTTCATCTCCTCTGCGTCACCCGAATCGGATTTCAACCCCACACAGCAACCCTCCGCGGGGACCAGCACCAGCACGAGCGCGGTCCCCAATTCCACTCCCGACTCGACCCACTCATCAAGAACATTCTCCGGTCGACTCAGTCCAACCAGCTCCCACCTCTTCAAGCTCATCCTCCCCATACCGACCTCGCTTACTTCGCCGGAACCCCCCGCGCAACCCACCGCCTTCCTCCTCCACCCTTCGCAGCCTCTCTCGCATCTCGCGCGGCTCATCGCGGGGAGCTTACCCCCGGGCGATAGGGATGCGGAGATCCAGTTCCTCGCGTTGACGGGACAGGAAGGGGACGTGGACTCGCATCTCCGCAATGCAGAGGGGGAGGACCAGGCATCCGGGCGGGCTCGCAGCGAGGGGGAGTCAGACGATGGTGATCGAGGTGCAGACGAGGCCGAGATGGCTCAACCTTCGAGACAGGAGGGAGGGCCATTTCTCGAGGAGAGGAGCCGGAACGCGGGGAGATTCCAAGAGGTCTCATGGTCCCCCTCGACCGATCTCAGCGATTTCATCAAGCAGTCATGCCTCGACGAGCGGTTCAAAATTGTTATCAAGCCGGAGCCCGCGCCGAGCTACGACAACGAGGCGGTGTCCAGAAGTCCACCAAATGCGGATCGAGCACCCAGAGCCAGCGGGGAGACGAAAGAGTCCCATGGACCCGGGCCTAGCGGGCTGATCCTCGAGGTGGCCATTCCGAGCTTTGCGAGTCGCACGACGTTCCTTCGAAGGAGGCTGCTCGACCTCACCAAGGAGCTGGATACCATGACCAAGCAAAAGAAGGCGTGAGCGCGCTTGAGTCCAACATGCGGACCAATATGTGATTCCCGCTGATCCGTTCCTGCAGGATCGACATCGCCGCGCACAGGGGCGCACAACGTCTCGCCATCGTAGCGCTCATGGCTGGCGTGGCGTACTGGGCAGCAGTAGTCCGATGGAGTGAGCGACGAGTCCAAAGGGGCGGGACCGACAGAGCTGATGCGACAACGCAGCTTTCTTCACTGACGCGGGCTGGGATCTGATGGAGCCGGTGAGCGAGGCGGAGCGGAGCGGAGCCTCGGCTTCTCCCTGACGGCGGCCGAGAATCACGCGAGAATCATGCCTTGTGCTGATCGTTACAGGTCACATGGGCGACGGGCTTCGCGACGCTCTTGAGCGGCTGTGCCTTCCTCGTCGTGAGTACGCATGACACTCTCGCATCGTCACCGAAAATTCTTCCCCGCTGCTCGATGTACAGTCCGGGAGGAGGAGCGTGTGAGGCCCCGCTCATGACGACAGTACCACAATCGCGAAGTGTCATATAGCTCGCTGCTCGATCTCAGCATCACAGCTCGCCAACGACGGCTGTACGACAAGCACGGCCTCGACGTGGAAAAGTGGACAGATATGGGTCCGTCGGGATTCCACCTGACACTCTGTCTTGCTCCTCATACCGCGTCATTCTCTGTGGATCCGTCCGCTGTCACCCATCCCCCTTCCCCCGTCCCTAGTACCCCGTCCCTAGTACCCCGTTTCCTGTACAACCCGCGCTGACGCCGGTGCAGTCGCCGATGCCAAATCACTCCGACGCGAGATCTCGCGCATCGCAGCGGATTACGACATTGAGTGGAAAGGCGAGCTGGAGAATTTCGACGATTCGCAGCCCCTCGAGGGTCGTCTTCCTCCGGCGTCGGCGTCGAAGTCAAAGTCAAAGTCAAAGTCAAAGTCAAAGTCAAAGTCCAACGTTGCAGCCGCCGACACCGACTCGCCAGACGCGTCTCGCGACCCAAACACCCAATCTGGCTCAGACTCTGGATCTCGCAACTCGGCTATCACGTCGCCCGACGATGGGCCCATGGACGATCGGCCCGGGAATAGCGGGGGGGAAGGGAAGCGCGGGACAGTGGAGAATGTGCGAGGGGAGAGCATCGACATCGATAAAACCATCGACGAGGCGGACGAGCTGGCGAGTCAGAGCAAGGAGAAGAGGGAGAAGGAAAAGGCCGCGCAGAGGAAGGGTGAGGTGATTGACAGTGCGAACGAGGAGGGGGGAGAGGGGGTTGCAGCGGAGAAGGACGGGAGGGAGGGGGAACACGGCAAAGGACGGGAGTGAGGGGATACAGGGAGGGCGAAGGATCCGGTAAAGGAGTAGAGAGCGCTTGTCAAATTTCTCATAGACACTTCAGAGGATCCCTGTGATATGGGTCATAGATACTTATCACTGTAGATCTCCGATACACGCCAAGAGAGGTCGGCTCGCCTACAGCGCTGATTCACTCGACTCGTGATGACTCCGTCCCGCCGTACATGTAATGTCTGCATGCGATATATCCATGCCGAGGGTACTCTCATGCTGCTCCTGCTCGTGGCCGTTGCCCTGCGACTTGTACTGCTCGCAAGACTCTTCCCTGACCGCTCCTAGGCGTCCCACTCCTTCAGAACCACCGTACTCCGCTTCGCATCGAGGAACAACTCTCCCAGCTCCCCGACGTCCTCTACGCCCACCTCGTTGCCCCCTCGGCCCTTTGCGAGGATCATCGCGGGCGTCAACAGCTGGAGCGCATATCGGAGGGACGATTTCTCCCCTTCGTCCGCCAGCCGATCGAGCGCTTCGGGCCGCACAGATATCCCTTCGACCTTGCACCGCAGCTCGACGACCTTCTTGATCTCCTCGCGCGCGTAGGGAGATGTTTTCACAATCATGCACCGGTCAAGCAGGTCGATGGGGATTCCGTGCGGCGCCCGGATCCCCTCGCCGGACCCACCGACGACACCGTCGTACTCCGTCCCCCGGATCGTCGAGATGCCGCGGTTCGAAGCGAGGACGACGTAGGGGGACATGGGCGACTCGAGCGCGCGGTTGAGGTACGTGAAGCATTCCATGTCGAGCATGTGGACCTGGGGCGTCAGCGGCACGACGAGGACAACGAGCGGGGCGCGCCGGGAGAAGCGAATGCGGATGTCGATGAGGTACGAGACGTGTCACTGCAATCCGAAGCATGGAGGAGCATAGGATGCAGAGGTAAAAGGAGACCGGATGCAGAGGATACCAAGTAGGAGGACGAGGGGCAGAAGGACGCAAGGCAGGAGGACGAAGAGCAGGAAGGGGGCCGAAAGACAGAAGGATTTTCTGGGGTGCCTCCAAACGTCGCATGAGGACTCAAGTGCCGGTGCTCGCTCACCTCGTCGATGAAGAGCACGCCCGGGACCAGCTCCGCGACACCCTGCTCGATATACCTATCCACGACCTTGTTGATCTCCCGCCTGAGCTTGTCGGTCACCTCTGTCCTGCCCCCCTTGACCAGCTGGCCCATGACGCTCATGATGTCCTGCCCTCCCTGGGGCCGCGCGTTGGCCATGTCCAGATCATGCAACGTCACGTCCTGGACGATCTCCTTGCGCTTGTGCACATCCCCCTTTGGCAAGGGCACGTACTCCTCCGCCTCGAGGTCGAATTCCGAGGCGTACGCGTCTGACCGACCCACGCGCTTTACCGCGCCAGTGTTCGCCTCGATGTAGATCACGTCGCCCACGACGACCCGCTCCTTCTGGATCGCCTCGTACACGGATGGATCGAGCCGGAGCTGCTTCGTGCCCTTGACGGTCTTGAGACCGACAATGACGTGCGAGATGGTCTTGCCGTACCCGGACAAAGGGTTCTCCGCCTCGGACGGAGTGAGCTCGGTCACTTCGCCTTCGTACACCTCCTTGGTTTCCTTGATCCGCAGGCCTGCGCCGTCAGCGGGGGCCCGCGGCGCGGGGGCGCGGCGACACGAGAAGGGCCCTCGTCTCATTCGACTCACCGATGGCTCGTCGGAAACAGCTACCCAGCACCTCGGTCTTCTTCACTTCGCCAGAGTACACCTCGCTCCCGACCATTGCGCAAAACGGCACCTTGCTTCCGAGCTCCTGACTCAACGCGAGGGCGAGCGCGGTCTGGCGGTCAGCGAGGTGACCCAAGCGCGGCTTCGGCGACATTTGCGCGGTTCTTTCGCCCTTTCGCTACCTCGCCCTTTCACTACCTCCTGTGGTCCGAGGTGCCGCTCCGACTTCGACTCACTTTACCAGTCCCAGGCGGTCCGACCAACAACAGCGGCCTCCCCGAATGTCTCCCCAATCTCAACAGAGCGAGATGCAGCCCCAAAGCCTCCCTCGCGGTCCGCTGCCCCACGAACCCCTGAGACATCTCCATCGCCGTCCCGTCGTCCGCGAGCCCCAGGCCCTTGATGTGCGAGTGGGTCGCGATGCGCGATTCGCGGGTCGTCGTGGGCGGTGGTGGTTGGGTGATGATCTGGGGGCCGGCGGCGGAGGCCGGTGCGGGAGCGGCGGATGAGGACATGGTGGCGTGGGTAACGTGTCCTGAGTCCTGTGTCCGGTGTCCAGTGTCCAATGTACTATGGGTTGAGAAGGAGGATGAATGCAGAGCTAAAGGATAGAGAGGTGCAACAGCCAACTTGACTGGAATCCACTGTGGGAATATCTTGAAATCGTTTTTCCCATTTTATCCCGCAGAGTGGACAATCGAAACGTCGTTTCCTCGTCGTTTCAACAATTCAACTTTCGTCGAGACACTCTGCGACACACCTCCAAGCCGCTTCTACACCTCTACGCCTGTTACATTGGCCCCAGCGACGACCCGTGGCTCCTACCATTATGCCCCGACTACCCCGCTTCGCCTTCTCCGGCGCATCCACCTCGCGAGTCACGACTTCTCCAATGCGCTTCGCCCCGGCACCCCCTTCGCCCTCACACCTCGCCTCGACCTCGGCACCTCGCACAATCACCTCTCAACCACATCTCCTTCGACTCCCTCTGTTTCGAACTCAGTCCCAATCTGCCTCCACACCACTCCCCGCGGCTCGCCCAAATCTCCACGCCCACCCAACCATCTCGTTCCGACCAGCGTTCCTCACCCGGCCCACAGCCTCGCCGGTGCTGTCATCACTCCGCATCCCGCACGCGCCGACGCCGCACACAACGATCCTCCAGCATGTCAGGACGGCGTATGGGAACACGTATCAGCCGAGTCAGAGGAAGAGGAAGAGGAAGCACGGGTTCTTGGTCAGGCTCAAAGGCGGGAGGTTGGGCAGGGGCATGTTGGCGAGAAGGAGGATGAAGGGGAGGAGGTTTTTGAGTCACTAGGTGCGGCGAGGGTATCAGCCCAAGGAGTATCTCGGAGGAAGGCTGGCAACTGTCGGACCGAAGCGGCGGTTTGGAGGATTGCAACGGATCGCGAGGACCTGAGCGTTGTGACATCGTGAAGCATTTCGTTGGCACACCGTGATCATGCGGAAGTCTGTGCATGCACTACAATACATATGATAGAGACGTATCCACAACCGCCCACACCCCCTACTTCTTCTTCACGTTGAGCACCACCACGTCCCCGTCGTCGAGATTCACACTCGCCAGCGTCGCCGAGTTGTTCATGATCTTACCCTGGTAGTCCAGCCGCAACCTCGAAATCGGCAAGTCGGCGTCCATGACCCGCTTGATCCGTTCTCTGAGCGTGGCAAAGAGCGTGCTGACGGGAAGATCCGGCACCTCGATGACCGACCCGTTGAGCTTCCACTCTGGCTTGTCTGGCATGTCGGGGAGCTGGACGGAGAGCGTGATGGGGTCCGGGTGGAGGGATTGCCAGTCGACATCCGAGTAGAACTGGCCATAAGGCAGCTTTTCGATCTTTGGCCGCTTGAACACGGGTCTCTCGGCGGGTTCCTCCTCTGCCGGACGGGTCTGGCCGATTTTTGGAGGAGCAGGAGCCGGGGCTTGGAAAGCCTGACGGGATGGGTGGATCGAGGGACCGGAAGACGGAACGGGCTCGTAGTATTCCCTCTGCGTCGGTCCGCTGGGAGCGGCGGTGATGGTCGCTCCGGCGTAGGCGGTGCCGCCGCCGGGAGTCTGGGTGCCCGCTGCAAGCGGCGTGGGAATGCGTTGAGGCGTCGGTGTCGGCGAGATACCAGGACCGACCTGTGGACCGGCACCGCTCGGCTGATCCCTGCGATAATCAGCAATAGACCCAACCTCGTACGGAAACACCCACGTCAAGCCTATCCTCGAGTGCATCTTCTTGATCTGCTCGTCGAGTGAGAACTTCGTCTGGAACGTGTCGGTCGTCTTTGCCGCGCTCGCCGTATGACCGTCCCAGATGATCTTTTCCCGGTCCCTCCGCTTCTGCCTCTCCTCTTCTTCCCGCCGTCTCCGCTCCGCCTCGTCGATCTCGTCGCCAAACAGATCTGTACGTGCCGCAGCGAGGTTTTTGAGCGACGCCGAGATGTCTGCGCCTTGCTGCAGCTGGGCGTGCTGAGCCCGCCTCGCGTCGAGCTGGCGCTTCTGCTCCTTCCACTTTGGGTCGAGCAGCTCGATCCGGATGTGCTCGGACAGCTCGTTCTCGGGGATGGATTGTCCGCAGTAAGGACACTTTGCCGTGGCGACGGCACCGGCGCGCTGGATACCTTTCGGCGTGTAGTCCTTTTTGATCTTGAGACCGCGAGACTCCATCGCAGCGCGCTGGACATCTCGCGCCCTGGCTTGCTCCTGCTCCGCCTTGATCCGCTGTAACCGAATCTCCTCGTCTTCTTCCTCTTCCTCCTCCTCAATCTCCATCTCCTCGACAGGCGCCAACGCGTTGACGTCGCCGCCCGTCGGACCCGCGCCAGTCTCCTCCATGATCATCGACGCCATTCGCTTCTCTGCCATGCTCATGGTTCTCAGCTTGTCCACGGATGTCGGCGGCGGCAGTTCCAGCTCCATGTCGTTTTGCGTAAACTCGATCGTCTCGACAGTGACAAAGTCCTGCCAGTCGATCGCGGCGAACGCCTCGGCCTCCTCGTCCCTCTCCCGCGCCTTCTCGTCCTCCCTCTTGCGTCTGCCCCTTTCCCATTCCGCGCGGTTTTTCCCTTCCTCGAGCGTCTTCCACTTTGCCTCTGGGTCACTCGCCTCCTTGACGAGGGTGTCGATGAGTCCCGGTGGAGGATGCATCACCTTCATGTACGACTCGACCATCCGGTTGTAGTACCCGTAGAGCGAGTGGGTTGGTCGGAGGAAATCGAATTGGTAGTTTCGTCCTTCCCTCACGGACAGCGAGGACAGGAACGACCGCCCGCGACGAGCGTGGAACAGCGCGGTGAGTCGAAGAATGTCCAGGTCCATGGCCGTAACTCCGGGAAGATCCACCTTGAACTCGAAAACCCTCGGCTCGTACGCGTTGATGGCCTCCTCTGGCTTCTCCTCCCTTTGCTCTGGCGCCGGAGTCACCGACAACCCCTTCGCCGCGTCCTCGGCATCCTCGCGAGACTTCTCCACCATGTACCGGTAGTACTGGTGGTACGGGTCCTCATCGTTCAGGAAGGCGAATTTCGGGTCGGTCTTCTGGTGGTCGCGGATCTTGCTCTCGAGGAGTTGAGGGGTGGGTGATTTGGAGATGTGCAGGGCGGTCTTGTCGACGATGTCTAAGCGTGTCAGCAACCCTTCAGTTGAGTCACAGCACCACTCACTCCTGATCTCTTTCGGGGGGTAGATGATCCCTTTCAAGAACTTGTCGGAAGGCCTCGGCGGCCGGTACTCTCCAATATCATCCTCCTCCTCGGCACTCGCGCCGTTGCCGTTGCCGTTGGTGGCGACATTGCCGTTTGGGCCGTTCGGAGCGCGGAGAACGTCCTCGTCGGCGTAAGTGTTGACGGGTTTTGGAAGGCTAAGGGTAGCCATGATTCAGTCGGTTCCAATGCGGCCCACGGAGAGGAACGAATGAAGAGCATGTCAAGCGCGAGATTGCCTGGATGATAATAGACGGGCAGGGGAGGCAGGAGGAGGTGGCGGAGCTTCGGCGATATAGTCAGTGTGGCACCTGGAAGTGATCAACGACAACCCATGCATAAGTGATCACACGAAGTCTCCGGCAGAATGCTACAAACAAAACGATCCAAGTCCATGGACAATACTGCGGGTGTGCTAAAGCAGTGAGGAAGCATAAGGCCAGAACATGCAGTTTCTAAATCTGCTTGTCGAACCCTCCCCTCCGGCCACCATCGGTGGGAAGATCCACTCCCCGCAAATACCTCCCAGCCGTGCCCCTGCGGCGCACCTCATCTGGCGGCGAGCCCACAAGCTTCTCAATCAAATGAGGCAGTCTCGCGCTGGGCGACGCCCTTTGCAGGAGCGAGACGTAACGCGCAAGCTCAAGATGGAGCGTGGGGTAGTATGTGGTCGAAGCTTTTCGGAAGGTCTGCGCATTTCACGGAATCCGAGACGCGGGAGATTGTGCGTGTTGTTGGAGTAAGAGAGCCGGACGGGGAAGTCGAGAAGTAACAGGGTGTTGAGAGGAGAAGAAAAGAATGTCAGTTGAGAGAAGAAGTGGGTCGAGAGGAGAAGGGGGGTTGAAAGCAGATAAGGAGGTCCAGACGAGAGGAGGACGCGGTTCAGCGGAGAGGAGCAGGGGATTGAGAGGAGGGGAGAAGGTGATCGAGAGGAGATGAAAAAGGGAGTTG